>JAVLUZ010000142.1:10742339-10925917 GCA_036768485.1 Mermis nigrescens | reverse complement strand
TAAAGGCAAGTATTTTCGAAGATAAATGTTTTTAATGCAAAATTTGAATACAAAACTGTTTTGAAAATTCAACGAAATAAAAGCTGAAGGAAGCCTGTTTTAGGCACACCAATAGTGCGATGACGCTTTATAATTTATACTGCTTCGGTTTCAACCGAATCATTTTCTATTCAGAGAAATTATTCTAATACACGAATATACCTAGTTCACTATCTATACTAATGATCTTTTTTGAATAACATAATTAAGTTATTCGCGGGCTGGTCATGTGATTTCTCACGCGAGCGTAAATTGTTATCATTTCAGATATTGCAATATGTAGTCCTCTTTTGCTTTATAGCGACAATTTTTTCTTTGCTACAGCACTAAATCGTTCGAAGCGTATTACGCTTAATGACTAGGGAACAATATGAAACTAGTCGAATAATTCGAGCTCATTTCGTGAAGTGGAATCGTTTTGAAAATAAGCTGCACGCATTAAAGAATAGACGGATTTATTTAGAGTAGTCCCTAGTTTCAAAAGCTAGTTTTATTTGCAATATTACTGCCAGTAGATTAGCTAAATGGCGATTTTTGGCAGTTTTAGTCTGTAGAAATCAAGCGCGAAAGTACCGATATATTTCGAAGCAAAAAAACGTTCTAGTCCAACTAAAAAATAATGCGAAACCGGTCCCCACATACTGCATGTACTTTAAAATATATGCAACACCATGCGCACGGATTGGCCTATTTCTACCATTCGGTCTATTTTGTATATCTTGAATTTATGATTCTAAGGAAAAGGTCGATGAAAAATGACTGGAATGCAAGCCAAGTATCGCGAGTAGACATTCAACCGGTACGCATAGGAGTAAAGTCGGGTGACTGTGTGTACTTAAAACGCACACTATCGACGGGCCCGCACTGTAAACAGAATTAGGTACTTTGTTGCAGTACAGTAACATTAAATATATATCATCATAGTGCATGAGTATATCGCACAGTTGCCCGAACGTGTATCAAGATTTTTGAGGCTACCTGAATTTTATATCTACTCCAGTAACCCAATACTGTGCTGGCAAATAAGGCCTATCATCTTCGACGGGTAGCACTAGCAATACAGAAAATGTATCAGGATATGTACGTATACATGTATAATTCGGGTGCCTATTCCAAATAAGCTACGAATCGAATTGTGCGTGGGTAGCGAATGCGGCGGCGGCTTTAAAGAATAATCACGATTCTTGGGTGAGGACGGACTACTGAAGAAATGCATTATTTGATGCAATTGTATTCTAATACAACAGTCCTGGGATGTTGTTTTGCATACGGTGTATTAAAATATAAACGGGAATAATAGAACACTAAGGACTTATCCTCAAAGGACCTGGATGAACAAACATCAGCACGGTTCGGTTCACTGAACCAGATGCGGTGAAAATTACTGCGAAAAAATCATGATAATTATTTTTACAATCACGGAAATTATCAATACGGCCCACTTATTAGGGAAACGTCGAAGTAAATCAAATCCTATCTATATTAAAATTCAAATATTTTAGGGAAACCAATAATGACATAGTTTTAAAATCGGGAGCCAATGTTTTGTTAACGTGATAGTGTCAAGCAGGCCCGTATCCAGGATTTTTATTTCGGGGGGGGCCGAAAATTTTTGAGACCAGATATCTCGAGAACCATTAGGAGATAGGCGAAAAGAAAGACAGTTTTGAGCGTATCTCGGCGAGCTCTATACAACGGTGAAGAAAAATTTCGACTAAAAAAATTAAAAAATTTTCACTTTATTCCATTTTGATATACAGCAAATTTATCATTTAAGCTGATTTCTCATCACCTAATCAGCGAATTATTTCTTATCTCTTGCCTTTGTACTTAATCATTGTGCTTTACAGAGAAAAACAATACGGATAATTAATAATTCGGCGCGAAGCGCCGAAAAATTGACATGCTCTGCATATCAACCTCAAATTTGAGCGGTTTTGAGCGGACTAGAAGACAAAAAAACATATAAACAATAGATACGGCGCGAAGCGCGGAAAAATTTCATGTTTCCCATGTCATAACTCAAATTTGAGCTGTTTTGAGTGAGCTAGAAGGCAAAAACTATAACTAAACAATGAATCCGGCGCACAGCACTAGAAAAAAATTGACATGCTCTCTATATCTAACTCTAATTTGAGCGATTTTTAGCGGTTCAGAAAACAAAACTATACGTAAACAATAAATCCGGCGCGAATCGCCGGAAAATTTTGAGTTTACTAGCTCAAAAGTACGCTAAAAACCTGTTTAGGCGCTGTTTCAGACGCACTTCGCCAATTTTTCATTTTTCCCTTCGGGGGACCCTTGAGAGAAACAAAATTTTTCCCCATGCCCCCCTGGATACAGGCCTGTACCCATGTCATAACTCAAATTTGAGCTGTTTTGAGTGAGCTAGAAGGCAAAAACTATAGCTAAACAATGAATCCGGCGCAAAGCGTTAGAAAAAATTGACATACTTTCTATGTCTAACTCAAATTTGAGCGATTTTCAGCGGTTTAGAAGACAAAACCTTACATAAACAATAAATCCGGCGCGAAGCGCCGGAAAATTTTGTGTTTTCTAGCTCAAAAGTACGCTAAAAACCTGTTTTGGTGGTGTTTCAGACCAACTTCGCCAATTTTTTCATTTTTCCCTTTGGGGGACCCTTGGGAAAAACAAAAATTTTTTCCCATTTCGGGCGGGGGCAGGCCCCCCCCCGCCCCACCCCTGGATACGGGTCCTGTATATATATATATATATATATATATATATATATATATATATATATATATATATATATATATATATATATATATATATATATATATATATATATATATATATATATATTGTCAAGTATATACGACCAATCGAATATTTTTTTGATATCTAAAAAAGGTTAAATGGCGGTTCCTCTTTCCGCATTCACAAAACCTTTTTATCTCGTCATTGTTTATCGTGATTTCTTAAATTATTTCAGCGCTTCGCAGCGAATGATACCTATTAATTCCGATTAATAACTTTATGCGGCCAGAAATCCAAATTATTGCGTCAGGAATATGTTTTTGAAGCGACAAATGCTTAAACGAATTCTGGACCATAAACAATCATTTCAGCATAGTTTTCATCCATTTTTACCATAAATTCTAAAAATTTTCGACGCTCGGCGTCAAATGCTCCAAAAGAAGTTATTAAGCCGACTGAACAAATGCAGTAAATGAAATCGTAACAGGTCTCTAACCACACATCTGCTTGAATTTTTAAAAATTTCCGGTTTCGTTAATTTCTTGATTTTTTAAAATTGAAGCGCTTTCTTATAATAGAATTTGCTTGAAATTTTGAAAAATTCGGCCCCAGACATCATTTTGAATAAAAATAGACATAGCAGAACGGCGAAAAAGCGCTATTTTAAGCTTAAAAAACGGGATTTTTCAAATCGTTTTAGACTTTTTGAAAAAAACTTGGGGTACCACCCCAAACAGAAATCTTGGAGATCCACCAACCACTAGTACCACGTGCAAATATACATATAAAGGGAATAAAAGCATAAAGATTCAAAGAATTGTGAATCGCATAAGCTGGAGGATTTTATTTCCTCCCCTTTATGTGACTTCTCATACGTATTTGTCCCTACTGATTCCGGAAAATTCAAGATCCTAAACAAATTTTCGACAAAGTTTGTCTCAAGCACTTGACACTTTTAGTTTCTAATAAGAAATCGAAATTCTCCAGATTTTTCATCATAAAATGAAAAAAATTTAAGGATATTATCCAACTGTGAATCAAGAATAGATTTTCAGTCTTTGGTCGGGAGCTAGATTTACTGATTTTTTTAGATGATTAAATAGCCTCACGATTTCCGAGCTGTTTAAAAAACGCAACTATCTTTCGCCTTGCCTAATTAGTTTTAAAAAACACAAGAAATTCAACATAAAGAAAAACATGGTAGTCATTTATGATAATATATACGAGTGCATAACCTCAGATTGGTCTTACCCAGTAAAGCCTGGAACAAGCGGCTCTTAAATATCGTAATTACGCGCTCAATGGCCTCGCGTAATTGCCGATCTTCGAATCGATTCAGTTTGGCATGATACTCTTCCAAAAGTTCCAATGCTCTGTGCGCTTCTGAATCATTTAGTAAATGGAAGAATATCACAAAGACGCACCGATAAAACAGCCGAATCAAGTATATAGACAAAGAGAACTTATGAGCTCTTGAGAAACTGCATTTGTGTCTATTTCAAAGGCGAGTAAATTAGCAAAATGCATTTTTTGAGAAAATATATATGAATTTTACAACTTTTCTCCACAATCAGAGTTTAAGGTTAAGCATGAAAATGATAGACGGCTTTCCTGTCCCTATGTTCCACTGTGTGTATTAGACCCCATCCAACAATAGAGTTGCCAAACAGAATAAAATAAGTATGACTGACTTACAATCATGCAAGTCAAATCATACGTTTTTAGGTTTAAGGGCATATATACATGATCCTGCAGGGGAAATGGGGGGTTTTTCATCCCCCAGAAACATTTTCAACCCGCAGAAATTTTATCACCCCTTCTCCCAGAATTGGCCATTTTTCAAAAGTTTCCAAAATTTTCCTGAAAACCCGTAGAAAAAGCGTTTTTAAGCGTTTATTCGGATTTTTCGAAATTTTTCTATGGTCTTGAAAGATAAAGCATCGTCAGAAACGTCATAAACGATGTTTTTAACACGTATCCACCATTTTGAGGCCCAAAAAAGGCACATTAAAATTTCATCACCCCCCCCAAATTCCCCATGCTGTGCATGCCGACGTGTAACAGGGGAGGATGGGATTCTTTGGATGAATTTTGGATGGGATGGATTTTCTGGATTCCCGCACCCAAAGTTGATCGTCCCCCCGTCCACACCTAAGCGTTGGGGGTATGCACCCCCCCCCCGAGAAACCAAAATATCCCCAAAAACCAAAATACCCCCTAGAATTCAATTTTTAAAATTTTTTGCTTTTTTTCGCAATTTTTTGATGCCAATGGATAGTGCTCGATGATAAACGTTGAAAAATGGTTAATTCGCCATACCCCCAATTTTGAGGCTATTTTTTTATCTTTGAAAATTCTCGCACCCTCTTCTAGAATTTTTATTGCCGCCAACCTACATATGCCCCCGTCTTCCAAAGTCAGAAAATTTTTGACCACCCCTCATTTTTGGAAAAATTGCGATTTTTGACCGTTTTTATATACTTTGGTCGTTTTTGGCCAAAATTGGAGGTCAAGTACCCTCCTCCACCCCGAAGAATGACCGGGGAACCCCTCCCAAAATCTTGAGCCGTTACATGTAGGTGCATGTCTTTTTAAGAGCCTAATCACAAGGACGATTGCTGATTTGGGCAAAACACTGTTAGCTCCCACAGAAATTTAATTTTCTAAAGAAAAATGAATAATGAGCAAGGAAAGGAAGGATTATGTATGCGCTTCTGAACGTTTTATGCGATTAGGATTTAGGAAGTATTTTCGTCGACCATACTTAATTCCTCAACCACCCTTTGCCTGCATAGCAATAAACATGTATGCAAATAAGTACAAAAGCTGAAAAAACGATTCAAAGAGATCAAAACGAATCTTAAAATTTTTTTTGACAATGACAGCATAAGACATTCTGCACATAACTTTTTTGACAGGTACATTCACTATTGTTGAAATACCTTTAAATATAAAATAGTGTCAATCGCATACATGAATATAAGATATACAACAAAGTTCACTAATATGGCATCAACAAGCAGCAATAAAACCAAGGTTACCTACCGTAAACATGTTGCATGCTTTAACAGCTAACTGCGTTAAAGATACATTTTGAAAGTTACTTTGATATTTCCAATCATGCTAAAAATACCAGATTACTGATCTGTATAATAAGTGCCAGATTTCAAAAATTTACAACTTATAAATTTTGATTTAGATCAGTATTGGATGTTTAAATAAGCTCCCTAAAACATGATATAATTTTGACTAGCTTTGGATATGATTTCAGTCAACATGCCGCTGAACATTACCTTGCCTTCGAACAGGCATGCCGAAGACTCCTTTTAAGCAAAAAACGACGTGTGAAGAGTTCAATAAAGTATTGAGTCGCTGCTATTACTATCCTGTTTAAATAAGTCGTTGATATTCGCGACGTCAATGAAGCGAATAACTTTTAAACAAATATCGCAACTAAAAGGTATGTAGCATATATAATGACGGAAATCTCTATTCTTATGCAAACGTTCCATCATAAATTTGAAATCACACGTAAACAAAAGGTAAGAAAATTTGTGAGCTTAAAGCCCTTTCAGAACAAATTAAACAATTAATGCCAGATCATTGTTTTTTATTGCCGATTTGTATACGCGTTTATTTATACAGTCTTTTTCATTCTAAAAAGCAAATTTTGACTATAACAAGACAAAAGCAATACCCTTTAATTATTTTGAATTTTTGACAACACTACATAGCTCTTTGGCTTAAAAGGCGTGTTTTAAGATCTCATACTTATTTCGCGCTCACGTAGGTACTTTCCGAACTTTTTGACTAATTATTATGTATATACAATTTCAGAGCACCTCTATCAGGGCAGACTACGTCAAACGTAAGAAGTCAAATAAATTATATTCATGACTTAATTAAGAAGACCAGCGCAAAAATATCAATGCAAAACATTGTTATAAACATAAGCGTGTATATAACTATAGGACATGCGAACAAACGAGTCATTAAAATCAACATTTTACAAATTCCTCTTTAAAAATTAAAACTACATATGTAGAAGAATTTCCTATTTGCGAAAAACTGTTCCAATCAAAGTTCCAGCTAACCCAGTCAAGCAATTACTACTTATAAATTATTTTAAATATTTGAAATCTACTCAACTAAATCTGATTTGCAAAAGCATCTCTAGGAAGAGTGTTCACGAAATAATAAGAATGAATAAGAGACAAAAGACTAGGATGTTATAAATTTTATAATTAACGAAGTGAATAGCAAATAAGACGTATGATTATAACCTATTTATGTTTTATTTAACAAAATTTATTTATTTATTTTGTTAAAAAAATCTTACGTTTTTTATTTTATTCTACACAATTTTATTCTCAAGTCAAGAAAGCCATACACATACAGGTGAGAATGAAAATGGACTAAGAGATAAAAAGACTAAAAATTACATTGAAAGACGAGATGGTCGCTCAAAGCGGGGAAAACGTGTAAAGGCAATTCCTTCGCTTAATTACGCTCAATTTAAAAAACTGTTTAAAATCAATTCATCTTAATCACTCTGTGATATGTATGTCCTTTTGTTCAGTCGCTGTTTTATCATGTATTGTTATACCCAATTTCGTGTATTTGCCTGGGTAATGAATATTTTCTTGTCTGTCTTGTCTGAAAATTATGCCTATTCACTTACCGGCCCTTCTGCAGAATGGCAACAAACGTTGTTAAAATAATCTTTTATTTATTTTCCTCAGACTTAGGCTTAATTTATTGATATGATCTACTTATGTCTTATCGACTGTTAATCGACAACAAAAAACCTGATTTTTCTCCATTTAGGAAACACGATTAACGAACAGATAAAAAACTTTGACGGGATGGTTTCAAATTCTGGCTAATCTGGTGGGATAGTAGCAAAACCTCACTTTTTACAATTGCAGAAATTCAACTACTTGAATCTGATTTGAGCTGAACTGAACTGAAAGGTTTATTGCGAACACCTACGTGTGACGTCTACAAGGAATAAATACTACAACAAAGAATAATGAAAACGTATGGTCAATAAAACGGAAGACGTAAAGCAAAAGGCGACAAGCGAATCACACAGACATGTAACAGAGGGGATGGAGGATCCCCCATCCAAATTTGGTCGTCCCCTGCACCGCCCCAAGTCAAAAAATTTTTGACCCCCCTCCCCGATTTTTGGAAAAACTTGCGATATTTGACCGTTAATAGGTGTTTTTTGGCCATTTTTGGCCAAAAATTGGAGTTCATTCACCCCCTCCCCTAAAAATGGCCAGAGACCCCTTCCCAAAATTTCAAGCCGTTATATGCAGGCCTGTATCCAGAATTTTGTTTCGGAGGGGGACGCGGAGGGGAAGGGGCAAGACCAAAATTTTTTTTTAAACATAAGGGGGACCGAAGGATAAATTTTCATTTGCAAATTTTGCTACGCGGATACCTACCTTAGACACGATTAGAATCCAATGGAAACTAATACTAATACTGATACTTTATTTAAAAAAAACACAAGGTTAAAACAACGTCGCAAGGAAAATAGAATAGCATAGTGTAAAATGCGAAATGTCCAGGGCACACGGGCAAATAGATTGCGCTCACGTGTGCCCCACCAAAAATTCCCGAAATCGACCTTTTTCAAATTTCTCTTAATTGTCTCAACATTTGGAGAATTTCGAATATATTGTGGAAGATAGTTCCAAATTCTAGCTGATCTAGTAGCAAAACAATATTTTTTACAATCAAGTCGAAATTTTTCTAAATAGATCTGATTTGCAAATGCATTTCTAGTACGCGAATGACCATAAAACTTATAAAAATCTTCAGGTGGTAAGAGATTATAGTGAATATTATACGTAACAATTAAATCAAAATAAATTCTACGGAGTTCAAGCCTCTATAAATTTAAGGCTTTTAGCCTTTCATCATGAGAAAGTCCCATATAACCAATTAACCTTTTTAGTAAATTTTCGCTGTACCCGTTCAACCCTGTTGATATCAGAAAGCAAATAGGGGCTCCATACAGTTAAAGCATACTCTAATATAGGCCGAATATAATTCTTAAAAGCAAGAACCAACATTTTTAGATCACGTGATTCAAAACATTTGAAAATCAAAGCACTCATTTTCAAAGCTTTTGCTGATATATTAGTACAATGACAACTAAATGATAAGTTTGTTGTTAAGGAAACATCGACATTCGTGTAGCTGGTTCACATATGTATTAACAAAGTCATATTGCAAGGGCGTATGTGTGCAGTCGGTAGCATCTGAGAAAACGAGAGAAAGTTGCTGGCAGTCGGTATTCGAAAGGTGGACCTCTTGCTCCAAAGTCCGGAACCATAACCAATCGACTATCACTGGTTTATTTCGATATAAAGAATGCAAAGTATTCGTAATGTTTTGCATTGGTTTACCAGCTCACACGGGATAATACTTGCTGTATACGTACTTATAACGTGGCTATCTTAATACATATGTGTACCAGCTACACGAATGCCTAAACACCTAGATCTCGAATTGAGGAACCTGCGTCAGATAACAAAAAATGGTTCATGTGATATGTAACTTTAGGATTGGCGTACCCTAGATATAACACAGAACATTTAGGGAGAGATATGCTTAACTGATTTTCGTCAGACCAGGAAACCAGCTTATCTAAATCTTTTTGCAACGAAGTATGATTTTGAGAAAATTAAAGAACTTCAAATCATCAGCAAAGAGAAAGGCTTCGCTATGCTCAACAGCTTGACCAAAATCGTTTTCAAACAATAGAAACAAAGAGGGTCCTAAAACGCTACCTTGAGGTACGCCACTAATAATTGGTTTCCGGTCAGAAAAAGCATAAAAAATTTTAACCCTTTGTGTACGATTTATCAAAAGAATTTAACCATTTTGATAGCATTCCATTTATCCCATAATGCTTCAACTTCTCTATCAATTAAGATAAAACGACAGAGTCGAAGGCTTTCGTACACTTCAAAAGCTGAGTATCACATGACTTTCTCTTTGAAAACCAAACTGCCATGGAAAGAAATTAGTTTTCGACTTCAAAGAAGCCATCAAATCTCTGTTTATAATATGCTCCATAATTTTACAAGTGACGCAACAAAGAGATATTGGACGGTAATAGGAGCTCTTTTAGGGCTGATGTCTGGGGTGGCGCGCTCAAGCGCCACCCAGCAGGGTCCGGGGTAGAGCCCCGAAAAATTACGTTAGAAGAGTGCTTAAATTTTGAATCGTAACAATAAAATTTTTACAAAATTAGCCGAATCACGATTTTGAATTCATCCTAAAAATAATCGGTACTTATGCAGTTTAGTGCCCATCGAATTTTTTCTATCTTTTTTAACATTAGGGTATATACAGAATGAATTTTTTCCATCTTTTTTAACACCAGGGTTCTCACACGAGTTTTCCCGAGACAGAAAATAACTTTCAGGTGACAGGTTTTGACCCTCCAACCTATCGCTCTACAGCGCAACAATTACCAATCGGCTAAGCCACCTTCTCGTAAGAAATAAAAACGAAGTAATGAGGGAGTGGTACTTAGCATCTATACATCGACCTAAGCATCTATACATAGACCTAAGCATCTATACATCGACCTAAGCAATTAAACATTGACCTAAGCGGGAGCGACCTCGACCTAAGCAGCTTAAAACACCTTTTCAGATATACTAAGCCTAAGCCTAAGTATATTGGAAGCAAAAACTTACATTTTCCTATCAAGTAAATTATTGCAAAAGTTGGCATTGGTGTAGCTGGTTCACATATGTATTAAGATAGCCACGTTATAGGTACGTATACAGCAAGTAATATCCGGTGAAAGCTGCCACCTAACTGGTTTGATTTGAGTCAAGTCGAAAATAAATAAGGCAGTCATCAGATTTTTTCAGTAGATTCATGTGACTGACCAAAAGTAGTGCAAGCGTTTAAAATAAGCCTACGTAATGGGATGTAACTCGCGTCGCTCGCTTCGCTCGCTCTGCTCGTCGCATGCCATTACTCAGGCTTATTTTAAACGCTGGCACCAACATTTTGGTCAGTCCATGATACTAAGCCTAAGCCTAGTCAGCTGGTAAACCAGCAAAACATCACAAATACCTTGCAATCTTTATCGAAATTAACCAGCGTGAGTCGATTGGTTATGGTTCTGGACTTTGGAGCAAGGGGTCCACGCTTCGAATCCGACTACCAGCAACTTTCTCTCGTTTCCTCAGATGCTATCGACCGCACACATACGCCCTTATAATATGACTATGTTAATACATATGTGAACCAGCTACACGAATGCCCAAAAGTTGATTATGAATCTGAAAAAATGAAGAAAAAAATAAAAAAGTAAAAAATAAAAAAATTAAAAAAAGCTGATGAAAAGCAAGGATTATATCATATGATAGATATATCATAATGCTGTAATGCTATATATACCCTAATGTTAAAAAAGATGAAAAAATTCGGTGGGCACTAAACTGCATAAATAAGTAATAAGTAAATTAGTAATCATCGCCAAAAAATTGCTGTCATCCTTGCTTCTTGACTAAATCACATTTTATGCATAGAACCTGTGAAGAACAGAAGACACATGGATGCAAAATACGCATAAGGTTGAATGAAGACTAAAAATGGACTGTTTAAACCGCGCGCTTGAGACTAAATAGACTCTAATTATAATTGAAAACTTTGGCGCCGAAAATTTTTTGCGATTTCTGGCTAAAAAAGCAAGGGGGAGTAGCGGAAACAAATCTTTCTTACATTTCATTCCGGAGAAGAAGCACGTTGCCCCTATCCTCCCCTGGATACGGGCTTGCCTATTTGTGGACGTCACGACTGACATCAAATCAATCGAGTGAAAAAGAGTACAGTCGACTTTTAAACTTTACAAAATTGCAAATGTTCAGACTTGCAGATCGCTAACTAAAAAATAATGTTTTTCTATTTCCAGCAGAATTTAAAAAGTACGTGCAAAGAAAATGCCTACATACAAATCTATCTATACCTACTTATTTGTACATAGGTATGAATAACAAAGAAGCAAAAATGACACTTTCGCTGCCTGTCTATTTAAATGAAAGCAATCTTTTACACACAATGCTCCACTCTTTCATGAAAAAGATTATCTTCACTTAACATTCTTCATACAAATCAAATCAAATCAAAAGTTTATTTGTCATCAAACGAAAAAATGGGCAAATAATTATTGACATCGAAACACGCGTATTATTCTTCAATTACACGAGAAAATTTTTTGATACATACATTATATAATTCCAAACGATACCCAAACAACTATAGTCTGTTTCATTTATTCGAAGAGCTTTTTAGTCAATTCTTTTAAGGGCTACAGTAAGCTAAACAAGACAAATTACTGTACTTCGGCAGATCAGCTCAGTGAGGGCGAGTGGCTAGAATTCTTCCATTTTTAATGCACTAATACGCCCAAATAAATTTGATTTAGGCATTTAATCAGTACTGGGACATACTACAGTAAGTGCGCTAAACAAAAAGCTATCGGGTGGAATTGAACCCGGGTTGCTTCGACCACAAGCAAGAGGTTTTACCACTGAGCTATGCGGGAAATCGCGGCGTTTCTTAACACCTTAGTCGATTGTGTTTAAAGTGTCGACTCAGGATATGATGAATGGCGATTTTTATCAGTAAGTTAATCGATCTGCTGGAAGACGAGAATAAATTATGCCGAAAAAGATTGTTGAAGAACCCGTTTTTACTACATAGCTATAGTGAGATCTAGCGACCTACAGTAAATAAGAAAGAAGGGTATACTGTAACCTCCGGAAACATTTGCTGAAAAAGCTCTCGGATAAATGAAACAGACTATACCTGCGTGCATAAATTACGGTTTCATTAATGCATATATTAAATCTGGACTAAAAAGTTTGATAGACAAGGACACGTACATAAAGGCCAATTAGAAATGCGCTCACTTACGGCCCTGAAGAAAAGCATCAAAATCAAGGGTTTTCAATCTCATCATAAACGCATTCGAGTTAGGAGCTTGTATAACATGCTCAGGCAAAGAGTTCCATACAGAAACAATTCGATTACAAAATTCATATTTTCTAATGTTCAGATTTGATTTATTTACAATTAGTTTCCGAGAGTTTGTGGCACGATTTGACCCCGTATTGAGAACAAAAAGTCTTCAAAAGGCAGTGCTTGAAATTTTATGATAGAATAGGCCATGTTTAAATCAAAATAGAGCCGTCGAAGTTCTAGGCGTTCGAGACACAGTTCCTTCAATCTAAAATCATAAGACAGAGTTTTATCATTGAATAATCGCTTTGTGAACCTTCGTTGTTCATTTTCTACTAAATTTATGTCCTTAATGAGGTAGGGGTTCCAAACTACAGTACTGTACTCAAGAATGGGCCTAACTGTAGATAGTGTATCTACACGTGCCGTTACTTGTACGGCCTTTGCACACCTTAGTGCGCCAATTCCGACCATCCGGTCTGTTGGTTCCACTTTGGCGATCCAGCCATAGTTTTCAGATCGATAGTATGACATGCGGAGGCATTCCGACCACGCAGTGTCAATTGGTTTGACTCTTGTCGCTATATGTCGCAAGGGATACAAAGATGCGACCTTTTACTGTGGAACCCCCTACAAGTCCCCTATCAATTTTTACGTTTAAAACATAGGCGACATGACCGCTATTCACGTTGAGCCTGTGCGGAGACCCGAAAAATCTATGTGCAAGCAGCACCCATTTTTGTTATAAACACATTATACAATATTTTCTTCTTATATTACTGTAGGCCATTCCCCCTACGATTATTAGTCTGATTAGTTGGTTTGTGGCAGTCTAGCCTTTTGCTTTTTCGGCGTGTCGTTTCCGACTATATCAGCGCCATTACTTGTAAATTGTTTTAATTTGGTAAAAGCACGAAAAGCAACTGCCTAGAGGTGCAATATATCGCAGGCAGTTTGGATTTGGGATTAGGCCGGCCACTACTTTATTTCTTGCCGGATTTCGTTGGGTAAAACCTTTATTTATCATTTTGTGCAAAATTCATGATTCCTCTTTCGAACCAAAAATCTATAAAAATTATTACATAATTTTTATAGTGGATGACAGCCCGGATAAGAGCTCTTTGTTGTTGTGATTTAAGTACAGAGTGCTATTGGGACCGGAATTTATAAGTAGTTTCGCCATAGGTAATCTGGGGCGAAACCCTTTCAATTCTTTTCGCGAAATATTATTCTTTTGGTCTAAAAAGGTCCAAGGACCTAGGGCGAATACCTGGGTTATCTAATTACTCCTGGTTAAGATCTGCGGTCGGCATTCTCCACCCCATAATCTCCATAAGTACCGGACCAATTACGTCCGTGGAGATTTAGGTAGTAGGTATTCAGGGTCATTTTGGAAGAGTGCAGGTTTTTACCGCAACTTCTTGACCAGCGGTAGTTGTAGCATAGGTACTTAGGTAAGCCCCGAAGGTACTTATTGGGGTTCGTTGCTTTGGTAGTTGTTGTGTGTTGGGTATCTTCCCCGACGGCGTGCTGTCGGTTTACTTATCCGTACATACTTCAAGTACTTAATCAGCCAACTCGTTTGCGCGCGCTAAGACAGCTCCAAGGTAACAAAACGCCCATAAGTTACACTGGAGTTTCCCCCTTAAGGTTGCTCGCGACAACCGATCCGGTGTCTGTCATCATTTAAATTAATACATAATATTTTTTTTACCCAAAAATATTTATTTCGGCATTCTAAAAATGTGTATTGTTTTGCCCGTATATTTTTATCATATTGTCCGCGCCGCGGCAGTGCGCAGATAAGTTAAGCGTTCGTGGCAAAGAATTTCTGTATTCATGGTAAAGTCGCTGGTATTTTTTCTATATACCTATTCGACTAAGCAAAATATTTTCGCCACTCGCCACGCTCATAAATCCTTTTTTTGCCTCTTCTTTGTACTCGTTGCTATTTTGGCATATAGAGGTACGTTTTTGGGAAAAAAACCCATACCTAGAGGGGTCCAATTCGAAAAAATTTTTTCAGATTTTAAGATAGCCGAATTTTTTGGAGAAAAAATTTTCTTTTACCTAACGTTTAAATTTCAAACGTTCCAATTTTATAATGGGTGGTAAGAAAATTTTACGTACTCCTCCAGCTAAAAAGGTGCCACCACAAGCCCGTCCTGCGCGCCAATTACAGACTGATCAAACCAGTTCTTCGGCGATTGATAATACTACTTTACCCCCTTCGGTAAATAATACCTCTGTTATCCCTTCCGATAATGAGTCTACTACCGGCAGTGTGCATTCCGGAACCGGTAATTCTGCTGATACACAAATTGAAGTAAATCCTGACACAACAATCGTTAATAATGATCTTAACTTGCGCGCGAATGACAATGATAACCAGATGGAAAACAAAGCCGTTTTACCTGGTCGAACTTTTGATGTGGAAAGTAATGCATCTGAAAAACAAAATGAGGATGAAATTCGTCCTAATTCGTCAAATTCTGATCGAATTCTTTCGACTATTCTTGAGAGTATTCAAAAAATGAATTTTCAGCACGCGCAAGAAATGCGCCAAGTGTGTGACGAAATAATAATTCAAGGCTTACGGCTACGTTTTCTGCTCGCCCTGAGGCTAATCAGTCTTTGCGAGTACATAACGACAAAAACGTGATTAATGATGTACCTATTGAGTTACCGAAACGGCGTGTCAAACAGACGGTAAATAATGAAGCCGAGTTTGATAATTCATCACCTGTCATTCGGCCTCCAATTAATAATCCTAAGCCTAAGGTTATACTCGCATCTGAAAGGACATCTGTGCCTATTTTACCTATGAGTGATCGTACGCCTGTTGATTTTAGATTGTCGCGTATGTGTGAGCAGCATGTGCAAAACCCTCTTTTTGTGGATAATTTACCTAATTTGGCACATCCTTCGCAGCACGCATTTATTCAGCAAAATGTTGAAAACGTGCCTACTTTTTCAGAATTTTCGCAGCGGCCTTTAAATCAGCTAGCATCCGAATTTGTGCCTAATACTGTAAATAATATGCAACATCCTTCTTTAAATCCGCCGCCTTTGCATTATTTTCCTCCTAACGCGGAAAGCGCGCCCATGCAGCACGCGTCGCATTTAAGGAGCGATAATTTTTCAGCGCACGGTAATTTAGCAAATCCTAATGACGAATCCATGCCAATCAGGGACAATACAGTCGCGCTGCCAGCCAGTCAGCGCCGCGTCACATTTTCAGATGAGGACACTAGCTCTTCGCAGCAGGAAGATTCGCATCGCTCGCGCCACAGTGAAAGTTTGCGTCGCGGTTCTCGTCGCTCGCGTCATAATTCAGATTCTTCATCATCTTTGCGCAATAAATCATCTGTTGCTGAAGCCATTAATCGCGGTCCTTTCATACAGCAAATGCATATAGCAGTCGCTGCTAGGAAATCTTTTCAGGGTGAAAAAACTGATATTCGAAAATTTTTCAGCGAATTTGAAAGATTGGCAAAAATATATAAAATTGACAACAAAGATAGAGCTGAATTTGTTTCATCATTTTTCGACGACTATGCGTTAAATTTGTATGGAGCGTTACCTCAAGAAGTGCGTAATTCTTATACTAAGACTAAGTATGCTATGATCGCAGAATTTCGCCCTCTTGATCCACGATACGTTATATGACCACTTTCTTGACCATAAGCAACAGCCCAATGAGTCTGTCCAAGCTTACTATCTCGCGCTTCACAAACAATTAAGGCGCGCTAGATCTCATATCAAAACCGACTCTGAGCAGTTCAACAAAATGCTTCAACATCAATTAAAGCGCGGTATGTTACCTGAAATTTCAACTGCAGCTTATCAACGCGCGCCCAAAGCCGAGCTACATGAATTTTTGCATAATGCTAAATGCGCAGAGTATGCAGCTCGCCAACTTGCAGCAAAAAAAGCGCCAACGCCTTATGTTTCGACCATCGCCAATCCTACTACTGGTGCAATTCCTAAGGAATCTGTTCGCTTTTCTAATAATGCCAATCATGATCGTTCGCATAATAAGACGTTTTCTCGATCAAAACGCCCCAAAAATGAGCAATCTACAGCGCGTAAATTTTGCAATTTTTGTAAGCGCACGGGTCATGTTGAAGAACAATGTTTTAAAAAGATAAGGCAGCGCAAATTCGACGAAAATGCACAGCAAGCAAAATTCGAGCCCGTTGCACGCCAACGTAGTCAGTCGCGCTCTTGAAATAATTGTAATCGCTCATCGTCGCGCTCAAATTCTAATAATCGGCCTCAGTCTAAGCCTAGATATCGCAATCAAAGCCAAAATCGTCAACCCATTTCACAAAGTTCTGACGCTACGTTTTGATTCTAGACGCTCAGCGTCCAATTTTTTAGGCAAAGCTATAATGACTATGCGCCAAATTATCGCCAAAACTATCAGAATCAGCCTTATGATAATCGCATGCAATCTTATGACTATCGCCAAAATAATCCTTATGTGACTCATCCGTGAGAACAGCGTAACACGTATTATAATTCCAATTATCGTTCTGCGCCACAAAATTATCCCCCTAATGTCACATATGTAGCAGATTACCAACCCAGCGGTGATTATCCCCCGCCGCAACCGCCCTACTCGCCTAAGAAAAACGCAAACATGGTTACTTCCCATCAATCTGAAGAAAATAAGCGGGAAGAAAATTTTGCATCCCAAGCATTTTTGGAAGAATATGATAGATTGCAGCGAAGATTAGCGGTTCTTGAAAAAATGACTTCATCCCCCACCTTAAATCAGGAATCTGAAATTCCGATAGTTAGTCATGCAGGTACAAATCTACCCACCATTTTGGCTGAAATTCATGGTGTAAAAATCCCGGCACTAATTGATACTGGCTCGCAAGTCACAATGATGACTACTGCAGCATTTTTAAGACTTGGTTTCAGGTTACCTCCGAAACAAATGTCTAAAGTCGTGCTTGGTGCAGGTGACACAACAGTAGTTGTTCGCTTTAATTTTAATATGACTTAGTAGCATGGAGGGGGTCGCGCACGCATTTCAAGGATACCGCTATGTTATAACGTGGGGACAGGCCGCCTATCTTTTGTACACAAGGGTACCACTTTTTAACCTGCTTGTTGGGCCCTGAAATATTATAATAAGCAGACACAATTAGATCGCATGTGATGAAATCATAATATCGCACAGTGACACAATCGTAATATCGCGCATTGGCTAGGTGACGCAGAATTGGCGAAGCAATTTTTTGCAGCTGGTAATATCGTGCATTGGCTAATAATAAGCGCATTGGCGAAGCATTTTTTCAACTGGCGGCTCTCTTTTATGTCCGCGCAGCCTGTTTGGAATTTATAACAAGAGCATTGGCGAAGCATTTTTTATGATCGGCGCATTTTGTTGACTAGCGAAGCAATTTTTAACAATAGGATTAAAAGTAGTAGTTAGCCTTGTTACCCTGGGGATAACGTTATAACATAGCCCATGTTATAAGATAGGCAAAACGGGAAAACGCATTGTGACGTGTTCTAAACGCATTGTGACGTGTTCAAAACGTATTTGCTGAGTGATGGAGGTGTGTCATAAGGAAGGCAGTCTTGGTGAAGGGGCCTTGGAGGAGAAGCCGGCATTCCCCATGTTATAAGATAGGCAAAACGGGAAAACACGCTTGACGTGTTCTAAACGCATAGTGACGTGTTAACAAAAGGAATAATTAACGATTAATTAAAATAATTAAAATAAACTCAATGAGTTAAACAAGCTTAAACACACTTGACGTGTTATGGGAGCCCCTGGGAGCCGCCGCCACCGCTAAAACACGCAACACGCTTAAACACGCTTGACGTGTTGACGTGTTGACGTGTTTAGTGATAAGAATTAGTGATAAGAATATTTCTGTGGGCATACATCACATGTTTGGGTGATAAAAATTAACAAATCTGAAGCAGGGGTCCGCTGTTCCAACACATCAACGCAGTTGTGTGTATCCCCTGTACATAGTTGAGTGATAATTCTGAGGCAGGGGTCCGCTCTTGCAACACAGTTGTGTAAGCCATTTGGCAGGCATGCCCAAACAAGTCTGAACATGTTTTGCCTAAAATCTGGATCTGAAAGTCTATAAATAAGGATTTGTACAACTGAAATATAGTTTCTGACAAACGTCATTATGGCCAATATTGTCAAATCTCGTGTTACTGGTCTCAGTGGGGCTTCTAAGGAGCCTCCATCGGCAGACGCCAGTAATCTTTTTGGTGCCGATTCAAACCGATCGCAGCTTCCGAAGCGCAAGCTGCACCAATGTACTGTATGTGATAAATTCTTTACACGTCAAAGCAGGTTAACAGAGCATGAAAATTCTTCGCAATTAGGAGCTAGGTATAAATGTCCTTCATGTGCCACTCTTTTCCGATTAAAAAGGAATTTAGTTACTCATTTTGAGGTGAAACATGTAGTACCAAAATGTATGTATTGTGAGCAATCATTCAATTCAAAAAAGGAATTATTTTCGGACACTCACATGAAAAAATGCCTAAAAGTGCGTGCTAATCCTGTCATTGAACCAATTGAAAAAATTGAAACTACTGAAATTATCCCTGAGGACAAAATGATTGCTGAAGATTTGTCCGCCTACCCTGAAGAAATTAGGGATGAAGTTGGGAGATACTGGCGGCTTATCCGGACGACTAAAACTGTGAATGATGTGTTGGATCATGCATATAACTATAGATGGGGAACTGGAAATTACCTGGAAATGTTGAGCGATATTTTCCAAAATGAAAAGGAAGCTTTTCGCGTAGATGCAGCACTTGGGTGTTTTCTCAAAAATCGTGAAACTGGTGCAGTAAATTATTGGTACGCATGTCAGAATAATTTTACGCTATTAGGAAAACCTGTTCTAATAACTAATGGTAATGATGTAAAAAATGTGGCTGAAAAATTGCACGAAATTGATGTTGAAGAGAAATTTACTCGCCCTGACACTAAATGGGGACTATTGGCAATAACCAATGTCGAATTTTTTGTGACACCACAGAAAGATTTTATAAGTGGATGCACAGATGTAGAACTCCCACTAGAAGTAACAAATCAGCGACATACTTTGCATATGACTCAAGATCATAATTGTCATAAATTTAATGATAATTTATGCTTTTTTCGCTGTTTAGCACAGTGTCTTGTAGGAAACTTTGAGCAAAACATAGTTTATCATTTTTTTGTCAAATACTGCCAAAAGAAAAATATTCAAGCAAATGTTGAGACCTTTATTGGCGTCCCATACACAGATTTAGAAATGATCGAAAAATTGTTTCAGGTAGATATTCAGTGTTTTCACATGGATGAGGCAGCTGTCTGTTGGAAGAATGTAGTTAGAAAGTATGAAAAACTATTAAATCTTGACATTTCTTACACCAATTCTAGACAAGCTCACTATAGTTACATTATAAATCTTGATCAGTATGCTAAACGATACATGTGCCTCATGTGTAGGCGGTTATTTAGAAAAGCAGAAAAATTGAGTGATCATGCAAAACATCATTGCAGGCATGGCAAAACAAAACATAAGTTTCCTGGTGGAGTATATCAGCTGAAGAAAACAATTTTTGAGGAATTGCAGGAATATGAAATACAGGTTGAAAATGAGCAACATTTTTGCAATTTCTTTGCTGTTTACGATTTTGAAGCTCTTCTTGTGAAAAAATACATAGAAACTTCTGAAAAGTTAAGATTTGTTGCTCAACATCAGCCCATTTCCTGTGCAGTGCATACAAGTGTTCCGGGAATTCAGCCCCAATGTTTTGTAGACAGTAATCCGGATCATTTAGTCAAACGGCTTCTAGAACATCTGGAAAAAATTCAAAAGGCGCAAAGTGTCATTCTTTTATCTACATTTCAACATGTTTTTGATGCTCTTGATGCAAAAATAAGCACTAGTGAAGCATATATTAAGGAGCAAGAAGCCGATGTTAGACGAGAAAAGGCTTGCTCAATAAATTGATTCGGACTAAAACTAAGCTGTATAGATACTGCACTCAACTTATGTGTCTCGGATTCAATTCGGGAAAATATGATATAAATTTAATTAAACGCAATCTATTTCCTGCACTCATTCAACAAGTGCGGACTGATCCTGAAAACAATACATGGCCAAAAGCAATTTTACGAAACGGGTCAACACTTTGCTTATCCACTAGCATTTTTAAGTTTCTCGATGTTAGTACTTATGTTGCACCTGGTTTTAGTTTAGACGTATTCATGAGAGCATACAAGGCGACATTAGTAAAAGCCAAATTCCCTTATGAATATTTAGATTCATTTGAAAAATTGTCTGAGACACAATTACCGCCTCCTGAAGCGTTCTACAGCTCATCATAGGTAGCGCGTTAGCGCGTACCTATAATATACTTGGGTACCCCCAACACCTGGGCACCCCCCTACAGCTATAACGGGACACTTCTGGAAGGTGCGGTTTTTTTAAAAGAAAGATAATAAAAAAATTCGCTGCCCGTGTTTTTTTGTTTTTCTTGAAACTCAAAATTGACTGTGTAAAGAAGGTGTAAAAGTTTTTGTGTAACGTTATAACATAGGACAAATTTTGGGACCTTTTTACTGCGGCATGTGGACAACTGAGCATTGATGACTCGAAGGATTGAACAGAATAGGATAATAGAGGGATGAATTCTACAGATGACACTTTTTTTGTTTTTTGCAAATTCGCATTATTTATCGAACGGCAGTGTAAAGAGTGCGAAAATCTGGGAGTGAAAAAGCACTTTTTGGTCGAGTTTTCAACCTTCCTATGTCCGATACTAACTCCGGTTATGAGGTTTTTAAAATGTTTTCTGACAGAAATGTAGAGCGGATCAAGGGCTACATTCTGCATATAAGCAAAGTCTTCTATGCTCTATGGTGAGTTAGATCCTGGGGTTTAAAGTTTACACTCTAGTGGATGGTGTAAAAAAACGGATTTTAACTAAGATTTCTCTGCCAAATTTTTCCGCTTATGAGTCAGTGCAAATCGAAGACAGCATTAATAAAGTGCCTCACAGGGGCTAAACATCGCAGCAAACCGCATTTAAAAAATGCAATATTGAGTTATTTATGGGGGTGTAAAGTTCGAAATCAGAGGTAAAAAATGGGCTAAAAAACACGTTTTTTCCGAAGTTTGATTGATAAATCATGCCAAATAATTTTTGCAACAGAATTTTGGCACACAGGAATGTACTACGATTTAAAAGCTACAAATTGTACCAAACCGAATTTCTTTAAACTCAATGGGGAGTTCGGTACGGAATTTTAAAGTTTACAGTGTTCTAAATGATGGAAAATACGTTTTTGTTGCGTTTTTTGTTCGCCACTTTCTCCGTCCAGAAGTCGGGATAAGTCTAATAGAATAAAAATAAAGTGCTTTATATCGGGTGCATGTCAAAGCAAATTGTCTATACATTAATATTTAGCGAGTGTAAAGTCAAAAATTTGGAGTTTTAAATGCGTTTCTGTCTTGTTTTTTCTGCCTGCTTCTCCGGTTACGAGTCAGGGACACGTTTATCAAGTCTAGAAATGGACCAGGAATCAAATTTGATATGCCAGTCTGGCGCATATGTTTACACTCTACGGTGTTGTAAAGTAGTTTACACCAATTGTTAGTTTGCCCATAGAACATTATGTAGACTTAATTTTTTCATAAATATTAATCGTAATATCGGAACAATATCAAAATTACGAATCTGACTAAAATCTTCTTTACACTAGGTGTTTACATGAAGTTTACACTACATATATATTTATCTTCGTTTTTGAGCATTCCTGAAACCTAATTTTTTCTTGGAGCCTAGAAGTTTTCAAAGGATCAAATGTGAGACGTCACGTAGGCGCGTTTGTTTACATCCAACAGTGATGTAAAGTAGTTTACATTCATTGTTTATATGTCCTCAGACCATTGTAGAGACATAATTTTTTCATGAATGTTGATCATAATATCCGAGTAATTTTTTACACTGCATGTTAGCCTTTGTTCTAGAGCATTGCAAAAATCGAAATTTTTTCCTGAGATATAATAATTTACAGCGAATGAAATATATACGTCAATTGGGCGCGCTTGCTTACACTCAGCAGTATTGCTATAACGGGACACTTCTGGAAGGTGCGGTTTTTTTTAAAAGAAAGATAATAAAAAAATTCGCTGCCCGTGTTTTTTTTTGTTTTTCTTGAAACTCAAAATTGACTGTGTAAAGAAGGTGTAAAGTTTTTGTGTAACGTTATAACATAGGACAAATTTTGGGACCTTTTTACTGCGGCATGTGGACAACTGAGCATTGATGACTCGAAGGATTGAACAGAATAGGATAATAGAGGGATGAATTCTACAGATGACACTTTTTTTGTTTTTTTCAAATTCGCATTATTTATCGAACGACAGTGTAAAGAGTGCGAAAATCTGGGGGTGAAAAAGCACTTTTTGGTCGAGTTTTCAACCTTCCTATGTCCGATACTAACTCCGGTTATGAGGTTTTTAAAATGTTTTCTGACAGAAATGTAGAGCGGATCAAGGGCTACATTCTGCATATAAGCAAAGTCTTCTATGCTCTATGGTGAGTTAGATCCTGGGGTTTTAAAGTTTACACTCTAGTGGATGGTGTAAAAAAACGGATTTTAACTCTAAGATTTCTCTGCCAAATTTTTCCGCTTATGAGTCAGTGCAAATCGAAGACAGCATTAATAAAGTGCCTCACAGGGGCTAAACATCGCAGCAAACCGCATTTAAAAAAATGCAATATTGAGTTATTTATGGGGGTGTAAAGTTCGAAATCAGAGGTAAAAAATGGGCTAAAAAACACGTTTTTTCCGAAGTTTGATTGATAAATCATGCCAAATAATTTTTGCAACAGAATTTTGGCACACAGGAATGTACTACGATTTAAAAGCTACAAATTGTACCAAACCGAATTTCTTTAAACTCAATGGGGAGTTCGGTACGGAATTTTAAAGTTTACAGTGTTCTAAATGATGGAAAATACGTTTTTGTTGCGTTTTTTGTTCGCCACTTTCTCCGTCCAGAAGTCGGGATAAGTCTAATAGAATAAAAATAAAGTGCTTTATATCGGGTGCATGTCAAAGCAAATTGTCTATACATTAATATTTAGCGAGTGTAAAGTCAAAAATTTGGAGTTTTAAATGCGTTTCTGTCTTGTTTTTTCTGCCTGCTTCTCCGGTTACGAGTCAGGGACACGTTTATCAAGTCTAGAAATGGACCAGGAATCAAATTTGATATGCCAGTCTGGCGCATATGTTTACACTCTACGGTGTTGTAAAGTAGTTTACACCAATTGTTAGTTTGCCCATAGAACATTATGTAGACTTAATTTTTTCATAAATATTAATCGTAATATCGGAACAATATCAAAATTACGAATCTGACTAAAATCTTCTTTACACTAGGTGTTTACATGAAGTTTACACTACATATATATTTATCTTCGTTTTTGAGCATTCCTGAAACCTAATTTTTTCTTGGAGCCTAGAAGTTTTCAAAGGATCAAATGTGAGACGTCACGTAGGCGCGTTTGTTTACATCCAACAGTGATGTAAAGTAGTTTACATTCATTGTTTATATGTCCTCAGACCATTGTAGAGACATAATTTTTTCATGAATGTTGATCATAATATCCGAGTAATTTTTTACACTGCATGTTAGCCTTTGTTCTAGAGCATTGCAAAAATCGAAATTTTTTCCTGAGATATAATAATTTACAGCGAATGAAATATATACGTCAATTGGGCGCGCTTGCTTACACTCAGCAGTATTGCAAAGTGGTTTAAACCTAATGTTTATTGTCTTTAAAACATTATGGAGACTCATTTTTCCATAAATGTTGAAAGAAATATCGGAGCAATATCAAAATTACGAATCCGACTAAAATATTCTTTACGCTATGTGTTTGTGTAAAGTTTACGTTACGTGTTAACCCTAATTCGATAGACTTGCAGAGACTTTGTAACTGAAGTCAAGAAATTTTCAAGGATTCATATGTGAGACATCAATTAAGTGAGTTTGTTTACCCTCAAAAGTAATCTGAAGTGATTTAAAAATTATGTTCAAGTGTCCTTAGATCATTGAAGAGATGTAATTTTGTCTTAAATGGGTTGCATTAAAGTTAAATCTTTCTTAGCCGTGTTTATAAAATGTTTCACAAAATCTTGCACATGGAGAGCTATCGTTTAATTGATGTAAATTGCCTACAAAAGTGGTTTAAAATGAACCAGCAATCACACTACTGTGCACAGAAGTCGACAAAGATATACAGCTTTATTGTAATCATGTACATTAATAAGCCGTAAACTGTTAGTATTCTCTACACCTAGTAGTTGTGTAAAGTTTGCACTATTCATTTGTTGTTAATATGTAGTCTATACTACAAATTTATTTTACTACCAAATCAAAGCGTTAGTGTTCCTTACATTTGATATTTGCGTGAAGTTTTTGAATTTTTGCCAAAAATCTTTGCCTTCTAATTTACCAACATCCCGCCTTTTCCATTTTCTTGAAGTTTAAAATCTTTTATAATTCTCTCATAATTTAATGGTAGGTTTTAACTTTAAGTTTCTCATTGGTTTACAACTCTCGCTTAGCAAGCTCATTTTTCAAAACTTTTTCATAGTGATCAGATTAGTTGCGTTTAGTTTGGAATTGGTGGACGGTCGTTATTTTATTACTCGGCTTAAATAAACCAAGTGACTATCTTTTGATTATTTTCTTCATCGCAAATTCAAACACCCAATTTTCAATTTGAAAATTGACCCAATTTTCAATTTGAAAATTGATCCAATTTTCAATTTGAAAATTGAAAATTGGGTGTTTTCAATTTCAAAAGTCACAACACATTGTGCTTGTGTATTGATTGAGTGAGGATTTGCAATGTGAATTCGTTGGTTAAATTTTTGTGCTTGATTATAAGTGAACTGCACATTAAGAAGAAATAACTTAATGCAGTTTTAATTTGAAAATGGATGGTGTCAATAAGGTTGTCTTGTTTAAAAAGGATAATGCTGATGTTAAGAACAATATTGTTTTCCGCGTTCTTGGACTGTTGTCATCACACCTGGGCGTGGGGGGGGGGTTTGGGGGTATGCACCCCCCAGAAACCAAAATACCCCCCCCAGAAATCAAAATACCCCCCCAGAATTCAATTTTTGAAAATTTTTTTCGTTTTTTTCGCAATTTTTTGATGCCAATGGATAGTGCTTGATGAGAAACGTCGAAAAATGGTGTTTTTTATCGCCATACCACCATTTTTAAGGCCATATTTCGACCTTCAAAAAATCTTGCACCCCCCCCCCCAGAATTTTCTTGCTGCCCACGTATGGTTGTCATTATTGTGGCATGTTACTGATTGTGTTTACTGACTGATGTACTGAAATCACGCTAATTAAAAGTAGTGTACTAGCAAAGAAAATGCTCCGATGGAACAAAAAAGATGAATATACTTGGAATTGTGGATTATTATGGATGTAAAAGGAGGGGACTAGGAAAAATCTACCTAAAGTCGGAAAATCTGCTAAAAATCACACTTTCTCTAAGCAACGCAAAAAATCGATGTATATTCTGCGGCCTCTAAAAAAGTGTCTTCTTTAAATAATGTTCGAAGTTTCAGATAAGAGTGTATAAACGAAATCTATCATGGTTACTTTTTTAAATTGCTGGCACCTGATTGATAGAAAACTAAGAGGTATTGTATTTAAAGTTGTTTTGTTTTATGAGCATTATAGCAAGCAAAGCAGGAGCCGATTGATTAGTGCACACAATCGTTTCGGGCATGCTAGTGCATCTACATTAAGTCTGTTTCAAGTCAACTTACGTGTTTCCTACTGTTTTTAACCAACCATGTCTTCAATTGTCTTCGATGTTTGCTATTTCATTCAATTGGCTTGGAAGACTGTTAGTTTACTTAATATCATTTCCCATAGCTACTGCATAGCTAACGTGCTGCTGTTTCAATCATTGTTATGGTTGAATATTTATTTTAATCTGTTGGCCGCAGAATATACATCGATTTTTTGCGTTGCTTAGAGAAAGTGTAATTTTTAGCAGATTTTCCGACTTTAGGTAGATTTTTCCTAGTCCCCTCCTTTTACATCCATAATAATCCACAATTCCAAGTATATTCATCTTTTTTGTTCCATCGGAGCATTTTTCTTTGCTAGTTTAAAGATGAATGCATCAGCACAGCCGATTATGCACAATGCCAGCTGTACTGGCAACAATATAATATGACGACATTGAAGGACTATCTAATTTTCTATAATATGAGGGATGTTGTACCATTCTTAGAAGCCTGTAGTAACATGTCACAGCTGTATTGGTACAGATTTAAAATTGATATTTCTAGAGAAGCAATGTCCTTACCGGGAACCACAGAATGGTACCTTTTCAAAAGCATTCCTGACACTAAATTTTCGCTTTTCTCGGAAAATTCAAAAAATGTCTACTATATGCTAAAATCGAGTATGTGTGGCGGTCTTTCAATGGTTATGACTCGATTAGCAATTAAAGACCAAACATTAATCAGGAACAACCCATTAAAACCAGTAAAATCAGTTGTAGGCTTGGATTTTAATGCATTATACTTGTGGGCTCAATCTAAAGACATGCCTACTGGTTATTACGACCACACATGGGCGTGGGGGGATCTGGGGGGGGGTCTGGACCCCCCAGAAACCAAAAGACCCCCCCCCAGAAATCAAAAGACCCCCCAGAAATCAATTTTTGAAAATTTTTTTCGTTTTTTTCGCAATTTTTTGATGCCAATGGATAGTGCTTGATGAGAAACGTCGAAAAATGGTGTTTTTATCGCCATATCACCATTTTTAAGGCCATTTTTTGACCTTCAAAAAATCTTGGACCCCCCAGAATTTTCTTGCTGCCCACGTATGATTACGACCACTGGATAATCGAGAAAAATAATAAATTTCACAAAATTAGCTCTTCTAGGCCTATTTCAGTAGAATACTTAGAATGTGAGAGTGAAAAAATAGGTCATCATATTCAGCATTCAGGTAACAATAAGGAAAAAACAATAGGCCCCGCCTGCTTACCTGTTGACGGATTTTGCGCTGATACACATACAGTATATGAATTTTACGGTTGTTATTATCACTGCCATAACTGCTTGGCAGGACAAAGAAACAAGAAAAAGGATCCTGCAGATGCACATGCATGGATTCAGACAAAAGAAGCCTACATACGATCACTGGGCTATAATGTAATTAGTATATGGGAATGTGAATGACACTCTATTAGGAGGGAATATTTGAAATCTGTTCGCAAATTTTACTTCAAAGTCTGGATAAATGAAGCAGAAATGATCCAAGCAGTCTTAGATGGGTCAGTTTTTGGCTTTGCAAAAGTAGATATTTCTACTCCTGAAAATTTGAAACCCTTACTTGCCGATTTCCCGCCAATAATAAAACATGCAGAAATTGGCAGGGAGGATATTGGACCTCTGATGAAAGAGTATGCAGAAAAAAATGGGTTACTTACAAAACCTCGACATAATCTGATCAGTAGTTATTTTGGAAAAGAAATTCTGCTTTCCACAGAAATGATTAGATTTTTGGTCCAACATGGCCTTGTACTGGAGAAACTTTATGAAGTTATTCAGTACGATAGATCAAAGCCATTTGAAAAATTTAGGGATACAGTCACCAAGCATAGACAAGAAGGTGATGAGGACCCTGAACTGGCCATGATCGCCGATACTTTCAAACTATTGGGCAACACTGGATATGGCAAAACACTAACTAATAAGGAACAGCATGGAGATGTGTTTTATGCCGACTACGAAAAAGCAGCTGAAGCAAGTCTTAGCCCATATATTAAGAAAGTTAAATTCATAACAACGAACTGTTATGAAGTGCATATGTTCAAGAAGGAAATTGTTTTAGATTTGCCTATAATAATCGGTCTATCAGTCTATAATTGGGCAAAAATCCGAATGTTGGAGTTCTTTTATGATGTGCTGTTGAAATATTTTGACATTTCGGATTATCAGTGTATGCAGACAGACACTGACAGCATATACTTGGCACTATCTAAAGAAAATTTGTTGGATTTAGTGAAGCCTGAACTCAGGGAAGAGTTTGCGGAAATACATAAAAAGTGGTTTGTGACATCAAAAGCCACTAAACGAACTCCTGGTCTGCTGAAAGAGGAGTTTAAAGGAACAGCCATGTGCTGTTTAGCTGCAAAAACGTACATTGCTGTTGACGACTTGACAGGAAATATTAAAGTCAGCAGTAAAGGATTAATGAAAAAATTAATTGGCTGACCTTTGATCAGTATACTGGTGTGTTGGATACTCAAACAGCACATGTAGGAAAAAATATTGGATTCAGGATGCAACCTGATAATCAGATGTGGACATACATTCAAGAGAAACAGGGGCTGCCGTATCTATACATTAAGAGAAAAGTCCTGTCTGACGGCATATCTACAGTCCCACTTGACATTTGAACACACAAAAAAATAAATTTTCAGGATTTTTTGCTCTTTCATGGCAATAGGGCGCCTAATATCCCTCTGAACCGGGCACGTGGTTAGGAGTTCTAGAGCCATGGTTAAATAGATATAAACTGAAAATGACCTACCATTGTGCCAACCTCCTCGTGGTGTAGGTCGGACATCGACAAATGGGCACAAAAACTTTTGTAAAATATGAAACAAAGTTTGTAAAGTTTAAAACATTTTTTGTAAAGTTTGGAACATAATTTATACGTTATAACATAGCAAGTTTGTAAAGTTTGGAACACAGTTTGTAAAGTTTGGAGTATAGTTTGTCAAATTTGGAACAAAAATTGGAATACAATAGGTTATAAATATAAGAACAAATACTTATCAAAAATGATGAAAAATGGAGAGCATTAACAAGCAATGGACTAATGTGAAAAGTCCTGCCTCATTTTCAGGAATGAACAAGTTGCAGCAAGTTTCACAGAAATCACCAAGACTGATAAAATCTTTTCTACAAAAGCAGTTCACATATCAGTTGCATAAACCTATACAAAAGCGATTTCACAGACGAGCAATTATTGTATCTGGTCCAAACATATTGTGGGATATAGATTTGTTGGACTTGAGAGAGTTTCAGAATAGAAATTTTAGGAATCGATATATTTTAATGGCTGTTGATGTTTTCTCACGTGAAGCCTATGGACAGGCAATGACAAATAAGAGTGCTAAGGGGAATTCAATAGATTGCTGAAAGCTCACTCAATTAAGCATTTATTAACAAGCAGCCCTGAAATAAAAACAAATTTTGTAGAACGTTTCCATAGAACGTTTCGAGATAAATTGATGAAGTTTATGACATATTATTCTAATCAAAACTGGACTAGAGTGTATAAAAGCATTATTGAAAGTTATAATAGCACTCCTCATACTAGTCTCAATAAAATAGCCCCTAATGATGTGAATTCTGAAAATGTTGGTGATTTATTAACATTTATGTGTAGATAGTGTATCTACACGAGCCGTTACATGTACGGCCTTTGCGCACCTTAGTGCGCCAATTCAGACCATCCGGTCGTGTGTTTCCACTTTGGCGACCCAGCCATATTTTCAGATCGACGATATGACATGCGGAGGCATTCCGACCACGCAGTGTCAATTGGTTGGACTCTTGTCGCTAGGTGTCGCGAGGGATACTATGATGCGACCTTTTTACTGTGGAACACCCCACAAGTCCCCTATCACTTTTCACATTTAAAACATAGGCGACATGACCGCTATTCACGTTGAGCCTGTGCGGAGACCTGGAAAATCTATGTGCAAGTAGCACACAATTTTTGTCATAAACACATTTTACAATAATTTCTTCTTCTATTACTGTGGGCCAATCCCCCTCAGGATTATTGGTTGGTTGGTGCCAGTTTGGCTTTTGCTTTTGCGGCGTGTCATCTTCGACTATATTAGCGCCATTTATTGTTCATTGTTTTAATTCAGTAAAAGCACAAAAATCCACTGCTTAGGGGTGCATTATATCGCAAGCAGTCAGGAATTGGGATCAGGCCGGCCATAGCTTTATTTCTTGCCGGATTTCGTTGGGTAAAGTTTTTATTTATCGTTTTGTGCAAAATTCATAATTCCTTTTTCAATCCTAAAATCTATAAAAATTATTACATAATTTTTATAGTAGATGACAGCCCGGAATAGAGCTCTTTGTTGTTGTGTTTTAAGTACAGAGTGCTGTTGGAACCAGAAATCGTAAGTAGTTTCGCCATAGGTAATCTAGTGCGAAACCCTTTCAATTCTTTTCGCGAAAAATTACTCTTTTGGTCTAAAAAGGTCTAAGGACCTAGGGCGAATACCGGGATTATCTAATTACCCCTGGTTAAGATCTGCGGTCGGCATCTCCTTCCCTTTTTCTCCATAGGTACCGGACCAATTACGTCCGTGGAGATTTTAGGTAGTTTGTATTCAGGGTCAGCTTGGAAGAGTGCAGGTTTTTACCGCAGCTTCTTGACCAGCGCTAGGTGTAGCATAGGTACTTAGGTAAATCCCGAAGGTACTTACGGGGGTTCGCTGCTTTCGTAGTTGTTGTGTGTTGGGTATCTTCTCTGACGGCGTGCTGTCAGTTTATTTATCCGTACATACTTCAAGTGCTGAATCAGCCAACTCGTTTGCGCGCGCTAAGATACTCCAATAACTCGAAGGCGGACGGAACCCACCTAAGTTACAGTGGAGTTTCCCCCTTAAGGTTGCTCGCGACAACCGATCCGGTGTCTGTCATCATTTAAATTAATACATAATATTTTCTTTACCCAAAAATATTTATTTCGGCATTCTAAAAATGTGTATTGTTTCATTCGTATATTTTTATCGTATCGTCCGTGTCGCGGCAGTGCGCAGATAAGTTAAGCGTTTGCGGCAAAGAAATTTTGTATTCGTGGTAAAGTCGCTGGTATTTTTTCTCTATATACCTATTCGACTAAGCGAAATATTTTCGCCTTTCGCCACGCTCATAAATTCTTTTGTGCCTCTCTTTCGTACTCGTTGCTATTTTGGCATATAGAGGTACGTTTTCAGGAAAAACCCATACCTAGAGGGGTCCAATTCGAAAAAATTTTTTCAGATTTTCAGATAGTGGATTTTTTGGGAGAAAAATTTTCTTTTACCTAACGTTCATATTTCAAACGTTCCATTTTTATAATGGGTGGTAAGAAAATTTTACGTACCCCTCCAGCTAAAAAGGTGCCGCCCCTAGCCCGTCCTGCGCGCCCAGTACAGCCTGATCAAACCAGTTCTTTGGCGAGCGATAACACTATTTTACCCCCTTTGGTAAATAATACTTCTGTTATCCCTTCTGATAACGAGTCTACTACCGGCAGCGTGCATTCCGGAACCGGTAATTCTGCTGATACGCAAATTGAAGTAAATTCTGACGCAACGATCGTTAATAATGATCTTAACTTGCGCGCGAGTAACGATGATAATCAGACGGAAAACGAAGCCGTTTTACCTAGTCGAACTTTTGATGTGGAAAGTAATGCATCTGAAAAGCAAAATGAGGATGAAACTCGTCCTAATTCGGCAAATTCTGACCGAATTCTTTCGACTATTCTTGAGACTATTCAGAAAATGCAGTTTCAGCATGCGCAAGAATTGCGCCAAATTCGTGAGGAACTTAATAACCGGTCTACGGCTACGTTTTCTGCTCGCCCTGAGGCTAGTCAGTCTTTGCGAGTACATAACGACAAAAACGTGATTAATGACGTGCCTATCGAGTTACCGAAACGGCGTGTCGAACAGACGGTAAATAATGAAACCGAGTTTGATAATTCATCGCCTGTCATTCGGCCTCCGATTAATAATCCTAAGCCTAAGGTTACACTCGCGTCTGAAAGAACATCTGTGCCTATTTTACCTATGAGTGATCGTATGCCTGTTGATTTTAGATCGTTGTGTATGCGTGAGCAGCGTGTGCAAAACCCTCTTTCTGCGGATAATTTATCTACTTTTGCGCATTCTTCACAGCACGCGTCTAATCAGCAAAGTGTTGAAAACGCGCCTACTTTTTCAGAATTTTTGCAGCGCCCTTTAAATCAGCTAGCGCCTGAATTTGTGCCTAATACTGTAAATAATACGCAACATCATTCTGTAAACCCGCCGCCCTTGCAGTATTTTCCTTCTAACGCGGAAAGCGCGCCCATGCAGCACGCGTCGCATTTCAGGAGCGATAATTTTTCAGCGCACGATAATTTAGCCAATCCTAACGACGAATCCATGCCAATCAGGGACAATATAGTCGCGCCAGCCAGCCAGCGCCATGTCAGATTTTCAGATGAGGACTCTAGCTCTTCGCAGCAGGAAGATTCGCATCGCTCGCGTCGCAGCGAAAGTTCGCGTCGCAGTTCTCGTCGCTCGCGCCATAATTCAGATTCTTTGTCTTCTTCGCGCAATAAATCATCTGTTGCTGAAGCTATTAATCGCGGCCCTTTCATACAGCAAATGCATATAGCTGTAGCTGCTAGGAAATCTTTTCAGGGTGAAAAAACCGATATTCGGAAATTTTTCAGCGAATTTGAAAGACTGGCAAAAATATATAAAATTGATAAAAAAGATCGAGCTGAATTTGTTTCATCATTTTTCGACGACTATGCGTTAAATTTGTATGAAGCGTTACCTCAAGAAGTGCGTAATTCTTACACTAAGACTAAGTACGCTATGATCGCGGAATTTTGTCCTCTCGATCACGATACGTTATATGACCACTTTCTTGACCGTAAGCAACAGCCCAATGAGTCTGTTCAAGCTTACTATCTCGCGCTTCACAAACAATTAAGGCGCGCTAGACCTCATATTGAAACCGACTCTGAGCAATTTAACGAAATGCTTCGCCATCAATTAAAGCGCGGTATGTTACCTGAAATTTCAACTGCAGCCTATCAACGCGCGCCTGAAGCTGAGTTACATGAATTTTTGCATAATGCTAAATGCGCAGAGTATGCAGCGCGCCAACTTGTAGCGAAAAAAGCGCCAACGCCCTATGTCTCGACCATTGCCAATCCTGCCACCGGTGCAATTCCTAAGGAATCTGTGCGTTTTTCTAATAATGCTGATTCTGATCGTTCGCGCAATAAGACGTTTTCTCGTTCAAAACGCCCCAAAAATGAGCAATCTTCAGCGCGTAAATTTTGCGATTTTTGTAAGCGCACGGGTCATGTTGAAGAACAATGTTTTAAAAAGATGAGACAGCGCAAACTTGACGAAAATGCACAGCAAGCGAAATTCGAACCCGCCGCGCGTCAACGTAGTCAGTCGCGTTCTTGGAATAGTCGTAATCGCTCATCGTCGCGCTCAAATAATAATAATCGACCTCAGTCTAAGCCTAGGTATCGCGATCAAAGCCAAAATCGTCAACCTATCCCTCAAAGTTCTGACGCACGTTTTGATTCTAGGCGCTCGCGTCCAATTTTTAGGCAAAACTATAACGATTACGCGCCAAATTATCGCCAAAACTATCAAAATCAGCCCTATGATAATCGCATGCAATCGTATGACTATCGCCAAAATAATCCTTATGTGACTCATCCGGCAGAACAGCGTAATACGTATTATAATTCCAATTATCGTTCTGCGCCGCAAAATTATCCCCCTAACGTCACATATGTAGCGGATTTCCAGCCCGCCTTAGATTATCCCCCGCCGCAACCGCCCTACTCGCCTAAGAAAAATGCAAACATGGTTACTTCTCATCAATCTGAAGAAACTAAGCGGGAAGAAAATTTTGCATCCCAAGCATTTTTGGAAGAATATGATAGATTGCAGCGAAGATTAGCGGTTTTAGAAAAAATGACTTCATCCCCCACCTTAAATCAGGATCCTGAAATTCCGATAGTTAGTCATGCAGGTACAAATCTACCCACCATTTTGGCTGAAATTCATGGTGTAAAAATTCCGGCACTAATTGACACTGGCTCGCAAGTCACAATGATGACTACTGCAGCATTTTTAAGACTAGGTTTCAGGTTACCTCCGAAACAAACGTCTAAAGTCGTGCACGGTGTAGGTGACACAACAGTAGTTGTTCGCTTTAATTTTAATATGACTATAACTATCGCGGATCATTCTATTCCCACGTTAGTGTCTATCATCGATAAATTGCCAGAAGACATGCTTCTCGGTTTTGATTTTTGCCATTCCGCGTTACTCTGGGTGAATCCCATCGAAGATTGTGCGTTTATAAACGGTATAAAATTAAATCTCTTATCACCGAGCGAAAAATTGCAGTTTCGTATCAATCCAAACGCTAAAATCGCATGTCCTATATGCGTGCATGTTTCAATTTCAGAGCCCATCACGATTTTGCCACGTCACGAATTAATAACACCTGCTTATATAAGTCACGGTTCCTATGATGCTGATATTGCACTTTTCGAGCCCGATCCAGATTTTATGCGCAGAAGTTCACTTTTTGTCGCCCCTGCTATCGTCGACACTTCAGTTTCAGTTTTTCCTTTGAGGTTATGTAACATCTCAAAATCGCCCGTTCAGGTCGACACTGGAGAGCTAATTGGATCCCTAACGTCTGATGTTGAGGTCGTGTCTCATGTTTCTGTTTCAGACGATCGCTCGCTCGAACTTTTTTCCTCGATAAATAAGGCTTTACAGGGTTCCATCGCTAACTCTAAGGAACAGCAGCAAATTCGTGATCTTTGTCATAAATATAATTCGATATTCGCTTTAAAAGGCGAACCACTCGGTCGCACTCCGCTCGTTAAACATCACATTGACACAGGGGATAATCCCCCTGTTGTAGGTAAAACTTATCGTGTCGAACACGCGCGCCGACAAGTCATGCAACGAATAATAAACGAAATGATCGCGGAAAAAGTCATCAGACCAACAACTAGTCCCTGGGCCAGTCCTTTGTTTTTAATTGGGAAAAAAGATGGTTCCCTCCGCCCAGTTGTGGATTATCGACGATTAAATGATGTGACAAAAACTCAAATTTATCCTCTACCTCAAATTGACGATTATTTTGATGCCCTAGGGTCTGCAGCTTACTTTAGTACGCTAGACTTAAAATCTGGGTATTGGCAGATCCCCCTTGACGAAAAATCGCGTGAAAAAACCGCTTTTATCTGTCCTGTAGGTCACTACGAATTCGAAGTGTTACCTTTTGGTTTAAAAAACGCCCCCGCCGATTTTCAGCGCCTTATGGAGCTTGTTCTCGCTGGTTTAAATTGGAAAACCTGTCTCGTATATATCGACGATATAATTGTGTTTTCGCGCACGTTTTCAGAGCATCTTAAAAATCTAGAAGATGTCTTTCGCGCGCTTCAAAACGCAAACTTAAGGGTTAAACCAGAAAAATGTCATCTAGCCCATGCAGAAGTCCAATTTTTGGGTCATCGCATAAGTTCGCTAGGTATTGCTCCTGACTTGACTAAAATTGCAGATTTGATCAATTTTCCAGTGCCAAAAACGGTGAAAGCTTTACAGAAATTTCTTGGTCTCGTTCAATGGTTCAAAAAATTTGTAAAAGATCTCGCGAAAATCGCGAAACCTCTTTTTCGTTTATTAAGAAAAGACACGGAATTTCTTTGGACTGAAGAACATCAAAAAGCTTTTCAAACGTTAAAAGATGCCTTCACTTCACCACCGATTTTGCAGTTGCCTAAGTTCGATAATGACCATCAATTCATCCTGACAACCGACGCAAGCAATTATGCGCTAGGTGCCATTCTTACGCAGAAACATCTTCCATCTAAAAATCGTTTCATTCTTGGTTATGCTAGCCGTGTTTTAAACTCGGCCGAATGTAACTATGCCACTTCTGAGAAGGAGGCTTTAGCGGTTGTCTGGGCAATTAAGCATTATAGGCATTATCTCTATGGCAAAAAATTCATCGTGGAAACAGATCATCAGGCGCTTACTTGGCTCGTAAATGTAAAAGATCCTTCCAGTCGTTTAAGACGCTGGGGTTTAAAATTACAAGAATACGAGTATGAGGTTGTTTATGTACCAGGCGCATATAACTGCGCTGCGGACTTATTATCGCGTCATCCTAAGTACGATCGCGACGAACAACGTTATAAACTCGAACGTAAACCCGTTGCTAACGTCGCTAACCTCGAATCCGAAGCGTCTGAGTCTGACGACGACAACAAACCACCTGATATAAGACAACAAACCATCGCGCCAAAACAGCAAGCTGCGCAAAACGATCATCCGCCAGTTTTTTATGAACGCATCACTTTATCTGAAGCTGAAAAAGCAGAAATTCTGTCGCCTGCTAAACTACTTGCTGAACAACGTCAAGATGAAGAGTTAAACAAAATTCGTGAATCGCTCAACGACTTAACAACACGTAAATATCGCGACGAATTTTTCTTGCTAAATAAGATTCTTTATCGCAGATTTCAGCCTAAGCGTGCAGCTAATACCATTCATCAGCTTGTCATTCCGAAATCGCTTCGTAGTTTCATCTTAACCGAATTTCATGATTCCATCTTTGGAGCCCATTTCTCCGCGCGAAAAATCTTACCCGCCATTCAGCTTCGTTACTGGTGGCCTAGAATGGAGAATGATGTGCTTGCATGGTGTAAGAATTGTGAGGTGTGTTTGCAGCGTAAGGTAGCGAATAACCCCACCACCATACCTCTGCAGCCCATCGAAGTTTCAGCACCGTTTGAGTTAATCGCGTGTGATTGTCTCCATATGCCTCGTTCGACGTCCGGGAATGATCAAATCGTTGTTTTCATGGACTATTTTACTAAGTATGTTGAAGCGTTTGCAGTGTCTGATATAAAAGCGGTCACCATAGCAAACCTATTATTGCGCGAAGTAATTCCTAGACACGGCGTTCCAAAGCGATTTTTAACTGATCAAGGCTCAAATTTCACATCAGCGCTAATTTCCGAAGTTTGCAAATTACTAAGTGTTCAAAAAGTTTTCACAACCCCTTATCATCCTCAGTGTGATGGGTTGGTTGAACGGTATAATCGAACACTCATCGATGGACTTTCTAAACTAAGCGCGAGAAATCAATACGACTGGGAACAATTTTTGCCCTTTGCTTTATTCGCGTATCGCGCAACGCCGCAGTCATCTACAAATATTTCGCCATTTGAGATGCTGTACGGTCGTGAACCTTCTTTTCCACTCGATATACAGCTTTTAAGCGATCTCGCGTTGAATCCTAATATACCTAACATCGCTGAAAAATATCTTGCTGATCTGAAACTTACGCTTCTTAACTTACACGATATCGCTAGCGAAAATCTTGCTAAAGCGCGTAACCATCAGAAAAAGCAGTATGACAAAACAACGCGCGAAAGTAAATTTGCAGTTGACGATATTGTATATCTCAACAATAAAGCGGTAATTCAGCCTGAAATTGGAAAACTTTCACCTAAACAATTAGGTCCGTATCGCATCAAAGCCTTGCCAACGCCTGAAACTGCGCGCATCATCTATTTGCATAATCCTTTAATCGAACATGTAGTGCACCGTAATCGCCTCTTACCTGCCCCAAAGTTGCCCTATTCCGATCTCATTGCCGAAAAGTACGCATACGTACCCGGTGATTTTGTTTTAGTTAAGCTACCGCGTCGACCTGTGTGTCCGGCAGTAGTTATAACTTTTGAGGAATTAGCGGGCCGGGAAAGGAATATGAGGGAGTGTGCGCCTATTCGTTTGTTAATTGGTGCTAAATCGGCACATGCCGTGCCCTTAACTAACGTTACACCTTTTGCAGAGCCATGGCTGAGCAGCGTGCCCCAACAGAAGAGGACGTCGTGGACCGAGATCGTCCGACGTTTAGCCTCGGGAACGACAACGATGCCGCCCATTTCCTAGTAGCGCTCGAAGCTGCGGCTGCTGCAAAGCAGTATCGCGCAGAGGTGTGCCCTTTACAGTTCCTTTACTTCGAAAACGACGAACACGTGACTCCCAATCTTCGCGAACCATCACACCACAAAACGCCACACCACTACGATCGTATCTATGCCCAACGTAAGTGGTGGCTGGCAACGATGGACCGTATCCCGTTGTCAGCGCCATATGTGCCCAAAAACGCCATTCGACGTACCGTAATGGTCGAAACACACGAACAGTCTTATAACGCGATACGAACACTTTTCAGGTCGTCTAATCGTCTGAACAGCCAGTACTTTTTTGGCTTCGACTCCGAGCATGTTAACGACCGTTCGTTCATGCCCTACCGCGTTTGGGAACGATATTGGCAACAACTCGATCCCAACTACATGCAGGCCAACGGTCCTTTTGTTCGATACATTCAGATCGCCGACGTTCGTGGCCATGTTTTTGTTTGGGATATTTCTAGGTTTCCACAGCCCCCGTTTGGGCTGGCGGAGTTGCTTGAGACACAGCTGCGAGATGTTTTTCTAGCCTGCCACGATCCTAGTAACGATAAGATTGCCTATTTTCACGTCTACGGCCCACATCGCGCAGATGTAGTGGCCTATTTACAAAATCGTGATAGCTTTCCTCCACCGCGTTCGGTTTTCAGGGCCAATATTTTAGATACGCTGGTGATGAGCCGCTTTTTCATGGTCGAACATCGTATTGATGCCGGAAATCATCGCCTAAAAACGTTGGCAGCTTTCTTCTTCGATATGCAGCCGGATTCTTCGGCAGTCACGTGGATTGGCCAGGCATGGAACATGCCTTTGACGGGTCCTATGTTACGGTATCTCGTTTTAGACCCGATTTTCTCACTCGATGTCTACATTCTTATCGATACGTATTCGCCAAACATGAGTCGAATTTCTCCTCGTCGTGTTCCACCAGGTTTTACTTTTGAGGGTGACGAACGTTCCGTCCAGGCAGCGCCGCCGCCGGAGCCGTTATACATCAAGCTGTCGAAATTACCGCCCAATATGAAACAAAGGCGAAAAGCCATACGACGACATTTCCGCAGATCATTGACAGCTGATTCGGACGGCGAGGATCCGACGATGATTATTTTAGATGGCTATGAGTTAGACGACCAGGGTAGGCCGCCATTTCCGCCGCCGTCGCAGCGTTCGCCATCGCCGACGCAGCAACAAGTTCTCGACGGTATTATTGCTAATTTGCCTTCCACATCGCGTAACGTGCCTGAACCGATGGATACAAACGTTTTAGATAGGGTTCCAGTTGTGGCCGCAACCAGCGCCCCGTTAGGTCGGCCCCTGGATGTCAAAAATTTGCCTTTCGTCTCTCAACCGGCACGTACTCGAAAATCGCGTTTTGAGCCCTTACAAGCTGTTCCAGCTTCAGTGGCTCCTCCTCCGCCTGCTTACTCGGCGCCGACGGATATCCAAAATATCATGGCCTCAATGACGTTGCCTTTCGCCGCCAAGCCTTTGCCGTCGATGCGTATTCCTCGAATTTCGCAGCCGCAACCGACGGAACCAGTTGTCCTAACTCCGGCTGAACAGCCGATGCAGGTGCAGGATAACGAGGAACAACGCCGAACAACCGCCTACGCAGAATTATTTTCAGGAAACCATGCAAGAATTGCAGGAAACAGGTCAACCTTGCCTGTCTATCCATAATTTTCTCAATTTTCGCGATTGGCTTGGACCAGAAGCAGGTTTGGAACTGTACACAGGTTTGCGTACTGACATTCAACTGTGTTACAACTCGATGTACGCCCGTTATTTGCAGTATTGTCGAATCTCTAATCCGCCGGAGAGGCCAATCATTCCGCTACGCTTGCCCACGGATCCGGATCCAAACGAGGCATTTAGGAATCGGGTTGCGCCGCGTTTTATTACGCAGCCTTCTGTCTTTCACCGCCAGTTCTATCCAGATCCGTTGTTTACGCGAAATCGCATGTTTATCACGACCGGTTATATGGTCTACGAAGTAAACATCCAATACGTCGCAAACCATTCTTTTCAGCCGACGCCGCCGCAAATGAACGTTCGACTCGGTGTCACAATTCAGCCTGAGTTCTTTCCGCATCGTATCCAGCCTCAGCCTGATCATACGGCGCCGTTGTGTTTGACGATGCGGCAAATGGTTGATATTTTTGAAGCGTTTCGTGAATTCGAGAGAGAATACGAAACCACTTTCAGCCGCGAACCGGTGTTCGCTACTGCGCACGTGTTGCAAGCTACATCACTGTTGCGCTATTTAGATCAACGTTTCTTCATTTTCGCGACGTTGTATGGCGATCCTGGAATTGCCTGGCAAATGTGTGAACAGATTCGACGGATGCTTCGTGCCGCCTTCTTCGGTCCGACGTATACTCAATTTCCGAGGGAAGCCTTCGTAGAATTTCCTGAGTTAGCGGAAGAAATTGAGGATCCGGTTGTGCTACATCGCGATATTCAGCTAATTCGCGAAGCCACAGATCCTGACTTAACGGTGCCTGCTCAATTCGGTCGTCACAAATCGCGCCAACACTCTACGCATTATCTTCTGAAAAAACTACCTGACGAATTGAACAATATTTGCCGAAACCAGCAGAGACGCCAATCGCACAAACGACTCGCTGATGCGGAGGACCCAAGTGGCCCCCAAGCAAAGAAACGACGAAACGTTTCAGATCTTTCCTTACAGGCTCAGATCGACTTACGCCAGTCCCGAATGATAATCGAGAAAGCCGATCGTGAAACTCAACCGATGCCGCCATTGCCACGCGTTACTGTTGCACGTAAGCCAGGCTCTTTAGCCGTGGCCTCTGAAATAAGACGTGAGGATGAGAACGCGTACATGGAACGCTTACGATCCTATCACGAAGCCATTCCTTTATTAAGGGCCAGCCGATACGTCTGGAATAAATACGAACATACTCAACGAGCTATGCGTGCCAATCAAAAACGACGAGAGCGACGCGAAAGGCAAGCGATGATCTATCGCCAACTGGCGTTATTATCGAAGCCATCTGAAAACGAACCCGGACCCTCTTCTTTGTCTCGTTTCAGACAGAATTCGCCCCAGTTACCGGCAGCGTCGACGCCGCGTGAGCAATTGCAGCAGCGGCCAACGCAGCAACACCGGCCGCGTTCAACCCCGCCGCCGCGAGCAGTGCAGCGCCAAAGGTCGCCGTTGCATCAACGCGAAGGTTTTGGGCGTGGCTCATTACCGACGCATTGGTTGCAGCGGTCGGCTGACAACGTCGGCGGTTATCAACAGCGGCAATTCGAATCGTCGCAGCAGCGTTCGCCGCAGCGTCAACGCGAAGGCGTTGGGCGTCGCCCATCACCAACGCGTTGGTCGCCGCGGTCAACCGTTAGTCTCGATCGGCCGCAACACGAACGCCGTTCAATCTCCCGGTCAAATGAGTTTTGGGGTCAACCACAACCACAACCATACCATTCGCGCTCTCCTTCGCGCGAATCCGGCAGTTTTGGGCGCTTTCCTTCTCCACCGCGCCGTGATCAAAGGTTCGAGGAGTTCCGCCGTCCGGCTACTCCGTCTAGTCAACCACGAGTTTATTATGGATTCGAAGCACCATCGCCGGATGCCGTTTCGTACGACGAACATCGTAGCCTGCGCGAACGCATGCAACTGCGCGTAAATTTATTGGATGAGGATCGCCCGTCGAATTGTTGCTCTACGGACTCGAGTGACTCGTCGCGTCACTCGATTCGATTGTCTCGTTTCTTTCCGACGTCGAAACCCGACCATAAACGCCGTTGATAGCCACGTTTGGCTCGCTTACCACATTTATTTGGACTCTGCGATTGTGCCGATGGCCAGCAGCATTTTATTTGTTTGGATCAACGTCGTCTTTTTCGCGTCTTGTGTAAAGCGTCTTTATTATAAAACTACTAGTTCGCGGTCCGTTATTGCCTGTATCTTTAAAATTTTCGTCTTTAAATTTTGCATAATCTCGTCATTTTAAGCTTGTTGATTCCTGAACTTGCTCAGAGCAAGTGTGGCCTTATTTTATCTTAACTTTATCTAAAACCTACTTAATTTCCTTTTATCCAAATTTATTTTTCAGGTTTCCGCACTACTTGATAGAGGCTCGGTCATGGATTCAGCCGCCATACTTTTTAACTCAAATTTTTTTCCCATCCACAGGGGGCCCAACCAAAATTTCGATAAATTACTCAAACTTTTCCATTTGTTGGATCCCCAACAAATTTTTCTTATATTTCAATAATTTTCATTCCAATTAAAAAATTCGGCCCGTGTTCCGAATTTTTTCCCGGTGAGGGGAGGAGTGTAGATAGTGTATCTACACGAGCCGTTACATGTACGGCCTTTGCGCACCTTAGTGCGCCAATTCAGACCATCCGGTCGTGTGTTTCCACTTTGGCGACCCAGCCATATTTTCAGATCGACGATATGACATGCGGAGGCATTCCGACCACGCAGTGTCAATTGGTTGGACTCTTGTCGCTAGGTGTCGCGAGGGATACTATGATGCGACCTTTTTACTGTGGAACACCCCACAAGTCCCCTATCACTTTTCACATTTAAAACATAGGCGACATGACCGCTATTCACGTTGAGCCTGTGCGGAGACCTGGAAAATCTATGTGCAAGTAGCACACAATTTTTGTCATAAACACATTTTACAATAATTTCTTCTTCTATTACTGTGGGCCAATCCCCCTCAGGATTATTAGTTGGTTGGTGCCAGTTTGGCTTTTGCTTTTGCGGCGTGTCATCTTCGACTATATTAGCGCCATTTATTGTTCATTGTTTTAATTCGGTAAAAGCACAAAAATCCACTGCTTAGGGGTGCATTATATCGCAAGCAGTCAGGAATTGGGATCAGGCCGGCCATAGCTTTATTTCTTGCCGGATTTCGTTGGGTAAAGTTTTTATTTATCGTTTTGTGCAAAATTCATAATTCCTTTTTCAATCCTAAAATCTATAAAAATTATTACATAATTTTTATAGTAGATGACAGCCCGGAATAGAGCTCTTTGTTGTTGTGTTTTAAGTACAGAGTGCTGTTGGAACCAGAAATCGTAAGTAGTTTCGCCATAGGTAATCTAGTGCGAAACCCTTTCAATTCTTTTCGCGAAAAATTACTCTTTTGGTCTAAAAAGGTCTAAGGACCTAGGGCGAATACCGGGATTATCTAATTACCCCTGGTTAAGATCTGCGGTCTGGCATCTCCTTCCCTTTTTCTCCATAGGTACCGGACCAATTACGTCCGTGGAGATTTTAGGTAGTTTGTATTCAGGGTCAGCTTGGAAGAGTGCAGGTTTTTACCGCAGCTTCTTGACCAGCGCTAGGTGTAGCATAGGTACTTAGGTAAATCCCGAAGGTACTTACGGGGGTTCGCTGCTTTCGTAGTTGTTGTGTGTTGGGTATCTTCTCTGACGGCGTGCTGTCAGTTTATTTATCCGTACATACTTCAAGTGCTGAATCAGCCAACTCGTTTGCGCGCGCTAAGATACTCCAATAACTCGAAGGCGGACGGAGCCCACCTAAGTTACATATGCTAAGGAAGGAAAAGAAATGTGCTACTGAGCAGCCATTATAGTCTGTTTCGTTTATCCGAGAGCTTTTTCAGTAAATGTTTTCGGAGGCTACAGTAACCCGTTCTTTCTTATTTACTGTAGTTCGCTAGATCTCACTGTAGTTACGTAGCAGAGAAGGGTTTTTCGATAACATTTTCGCGACATAATATATTGTCGTCTTCCAGCAAATCAATCAACTTACAGATAAAAATCGTGCATTCAGCTTATCCTTAGTTGACACTTTAAACACAATAGACTATAATGTTAAGAAACGCCGCGAACTCCCTCATAGCTCAGTGGTAAAACGTCTGCTTGTCGTGTCGAAGCAACTGGGTTCGATTCCACCCGATAGCTTTTTATTTAGCGCACTTACTGTAGTATGTCCTAGTACTGATTAAATGCCTAAATTAAATTTATATTGGCGGATTAGTGCATTAAAAATGGAAGAATTCCAGCCACTCGCCCTCAATGAGCTGATCTGCTGAATTACAGTAATCCGTCTTGTTTTGCTTACTGTAGCCCTTAGAAGAATTGACTAAAAAGCTCTCGAATAAATGAAACAGACTATAGATGTTGGTCAATTGGTGCGAATAACAACATTGAAAAAAGCTTCACAAAAGCCAGTAAACATACATTCACTGATGAATTATTTCGAATTAAAGAGGTATCAGACAGTTGCCCAAAAATGTATAAACTAGAAGATATCATGGGTGAGCCAATAACAGGGGCATTCTATGGAAAAGAATTACAAATAGTTGAACCTAAGGCTGAGCAACATAAGCGAATAGGTAAAATTATAAATAAGGGCAAAGGAGAGTATAAAGTGCATTTTAAAAATTGGCCAAAGAAATTTGATACAATTTTGTCAAAAGCAGAATTAAAATTCTATGAACAGCCAAAATGATTATGCACCACCCTTTTGCGTGTATTGTCTCTGGTCCCACAAAATCTGGTAAAACAACATTTGTGAAGCAGCTTATCGAAAATAGAGACAAAATCATTGATACAAAAATGAGCAAAATTTACTGGTGCTACAGCGAAGAACAGCCCCTATACTATAAAATAAAGAATGTTACCTTCATTAAAGGGTTACCCGACTTTAGGAAGATAGTCAAAGAAAAGAGTCATGCGCCGCAACTATTGATTCTTGACGATCTAATGCATGAAAGTAAAGGAAATGCTCAAGTTATGCAATTGTTCACTAGAGGTTGTCATCATTGGAACATAAGTGTGATACAGATCGTGCAGAACTTATATTATGAGGGCCTTCGTACCTCGCGCATCAATTCAGATTATGTAGTCCTTTTCAAAAACCCTGCAGATCAGCTGCAATCACATATTTTATCACGCCAATTATATCCTAGCAATCCAAAATATTTTCTTGAAGCCTTTTCAGATGCTACATCTAAACCACATGGATACCTATTCATTGACTTGACACAAAATGCCAAGGATTTACACAGGTTGAAAACTGATATTTTGAGCAAGCGCCCTACAGTGTATGTGCCAAAATCTATAAATATGCAGTGCAATTTATCTGAAAGCTGTAAAAATGGCTCCTCATAGACTAAAACGAAACATTAGTTGCTTACATTTGCTGAGTGTTGCAAGAAAACCCCAACGGGATGCGCTTATAAATAAGGCAAGTAAAGATCAACTTTTATGCATTTGTGATTGCGCAAACAATTTTCTTAATGGCAACATCCCTTTTACTGATAAAGATATACAAAAGTTAAGAAGATACCAAAACGAAATACGATATTTAGCTAATAATAGGCGAGTAAATACAAGGTATAAAAAACGCTTAATTATTCAGAACGGTGGCTTTTTACCTCTTTTATTGACACCTATTCTATCAGTTGTAGGTAGTTTACTAGCAGACGCTATATAAATGAAGCATGCAGAGAAAATGATTTTGGTGCCAGCAGATATTGCTGAACAAAGTAAACCAGTGGATCAAGTATTAAACGCCATGGATCGGGAGATGTACAAAATATTGAATGACAAGCATTCATCATCAGGCTTGAAAATGATAAAATATAATCAAATTTTGAGCAAGTTTGGCCGATTGCAGGAACAGCGTAAGAAACCGTACGAACTAACTATTCTAGGTCCACAAAAATCAATTGAAAGCAAAGAAATTATAGCTGGTATTCCAAAAACCTTACAGCCAAATGCAAAACTGCTATTACAGCATATTAATGACGATCCTGGTATAGACATTGAACCATCGGGTGAGATTGTCATTGATGGGCAAAAAATATATGGATCAAATATTGTCGATTTAGTGCACGACTTCACTCGTGATCGTAAAACAGTACCTGCTCCAATTGGTGCAAAAGAGTTGGCTAGAGTCCTTAGACGTTCAAACGCCCCACTTGAGAGTATAGCTAATAGGAAACGCAAGAGCATAGTGGCCTCTGAAGGTGACTTTTCCTGGGATGAATAAAATCTATAAATAGAAAAAATATTGTAGAAATAGAAAAACTAAAAATGCATATTCAATTCAATCCTGAAAACAGTGGCCTTTGGCTACAATATTACGCAGAACAGGCGGCACAAACAGGGTATGGCCTAGAAGGGTATAGAGGCGTACCATACCAGCGAGGTGGCGGGTTAGGGAGTTTCTTCAAATCATTATTTAGAATGGCTGTGCCTGTACTGAGATCAATTGGTAAAAGTGCGGGCAAGCATGCATTAGCGGCAGGAGCTAATATTGCATCTGATGTTGCGCAAGGAAAACCATTATTTCAGTCTGCCAAAGAACATTCAAAGCACGAGGCGGCGCAATTTTTAGATGAGGCATCAATGGCTATGTCTGGGGAAGGTTTAGGCAAGCGTCAAAAGTCTATAAATAGGAATAATGATGATGCATTTACTAAACTAATTCGAAAAATGGCTCTAATAGACGTAAAATCTATTCCAAGTACGAAATCTGAACTGGATCTTTTCACAGTTCCTCCTACACAGGTTGCCGTCAAAAGAGGATTTTGGGATGAAGTGCAGCCTATGCACCCTATAACAAATGAAGGACCATATGAATTTAGGATCCCACCCGATCCTCACTATATGCAAATGAACAGGAGTTATATATACATGGCACTAAGAATTAAAAAGCCAACGCTCGCAGCTGGAGCTGCAGTACCAAATTATGCGCCAATCAATCTTATAGGCAAAACATTCTTTAAGCAACTCAAGTGCTTTTTAGGCGGCCGATTAGTGTTTGACAGCTCCGATTTATATGCTTACAGATCATACTTTGAAACAGAATTAAATTATGGTTCTGATGCGAAACTGTCTCATCTTCAGTCTGCGCTGTATTTTCATGAAGGTGGGACTAATGTGGACACTGCAGATAATAAAGGGTTCAAAGAACGTGCGGCGTTGTTCAAAGATTCAAATATTGTGGAAGTATCTGCGCCTTTACACATTGACATGTTCTCACAAGACAGATATTTGCTGAATTTCACAGATTTTCGCCTAGAATTACACAGAAACAACAATAATTTTGTCCTTCAGTGCTTTGAAGATATTCCCCTAGAACTTAATGTTTTAGTAATGAAATTGTTTGTGCGGAAAGTAGAAGTTTTGGAAAGCGTAAGTTTAGCTCTGGAGCAAACAATGTTAGCATATACTGCAAAATATCCTATAAGACGGGTTGTCATGACAAACATGCACGTGTCCAACCCTTCAAGAGAAACGCCCAATTTTACATTATTTACCGGCCAGCTGCCAAGACGGCTGGTTTTTGCTTGTGTCGAAGGAAGTGCATTTTGAGGCAGTTTATCAAAATCGCCATTTAATTTCAGCCCATTTAGTGTTTATGATGTAAGAGTGACATGCGGAGGGCAAACTCATTCACTAAATGTATCATTCAAGCATAATAAGTTTATTCAGGGATTCAATCAGATGTACGATGCACTTGATATTGGTCATGATAATAAAGGCAATTTCATTAGCCGTAATGAGTTTAAGACGAGTCATTGCTTCTTTGTGTTTGACCTGACGCCCGATGCAGATGATAGTGGGCATTGGGATCTAGTGCGTGAAGGAACAACAAGTATAAATGTCAAGTTTGCGGATGATTTACCAGACTCTGGAGTAGAAATTATTATATATGCCGAATTCGATAATCTGATTATGATTGATAAAAATCGCAATACATTTCACGATTATAACGCTTGAAAATGAACACTCTTGAAATACTGAAAATTCTAGGCACTGATCCTGGTGTAAAGAGAATTTTACTGGGCGTCTTCCCTATTGATCGCCTTCCACCTATACCCCACTACCCTGCCGCACTAATAGTCAATTTGGATTTTAGTAATGAGCCGGGGTCACACTGGGTCGCCATGTTTTTCAGTCATAAGGCGCACTGTGATTACTTTGATAGCTATGGCCAGCAACCTTTTGAGCTCAGAGAATATATTGAGAAAAATGCTTCATCATACACGTATAATAATATGAGAGTTCAGGGACTTTTCTCTACATCATGCGGTCATATGTGTATCTACTTTCTACATTTTCGTGCAAAAGGCGTTTCATTCAAAAGAATTGTAAAATCTATGCACACGCCTGAAATCTATAAATACTTTGAGAAAATGTAAAGGAAACAAACATGGATCCTAAACAGTTTTACATGACGCTTCCGAGCAATTCTCAAGAATCAAATACCGCATCTACTTTTATTACAAAGCTGCCTAGACATATTGTGCTCAATGGCGAGTGGGAAGTAGGGCTGGCCGAAATAATCTATGCAAACACTTGGCATAATATTGCCGAAGATCAGAACATGATACAGTTTTATGATTTGAAAAATAATACGCGAATAAAAATGCTGATTCCTCGAGCCAGGTACTTGACTATACACGATCTTGTGAAAACCATAAAAAGTGGTTTAAAAACAGTCAGTCTGAAAGAAAAAGTCAAGTATACAGAATATCTTGGCTTAAAGTATGATGAAAACAAGAAGTTTTGTCATTTGATTATCAATACTGAATATATTCGAAGTGTAAAGTTGACCAAACATTTAATGTATATGCTGGGGTTTCTAGAAAGTCAACTTGATAACATCAATTACACTATTGCGCAAGAATTAAGTATAACTGCCCATCATTCTCCCGATATGCTAGGTGGAATGCATAATTTTTACGTATATTGCGATATAGTTGAGCCTCAAATTGTTGGAAACGTTTTTGCACCCCTCTTGCAAGTCGTAAATATTGAAGGAAAGTATATGGACATTGTGAATCATTCATATATTACCCCGCATTATATACCTGTACTGAAAAAATCCTTCAATACTATTGAAATTAATGTTAAAACGGATCAAAGTCAGCCAGTTCCTTTTGAATTTGGCAAAACCATTGTTAAATTGCATTTTAAACTAACAAATTAATAGATACTGTGTACAAGGGATACACACAACTGTGTTGGAAGAGCGGACCCCTGCCTCAGAATTATCACTCAACTATGTACAGGGGATACACACAACTGCGTTGATGTGTTGGAACAGCGGACTCCTGCTTCAGATTTGTTAATTTTTATCACCCAAACATGTGATGTATGCCCACAGAAATATTCTTATCACTAATTCTTATCACTAAACACGTCAACACGTCAACACATCAAGCGTGTTTAAGCGTGTTGCGTGTTTTAGCGGCGGCGGCGGCTCAGGGGCTCCCATAACACGTCAAGTGTGTTTAAGCTTGTTTAACTCATTGAGTTTATTTTAATTATTTTAATTAATCGTTAATTATTCCTTTTGTTAACACGTCACAATGCGTTTAGAACACATCAAGCGTGTTTTCCCGTTTTGCCTATCTTATAACATGGGGAATGCCGGCTCCTCCTCCAAGGCCCCTTCACCAAGACTGCCTTCCTTATGACACACCTCCATCACTCAGCAAATACGTTTTGAACACGTCACAATGCGTTTAAAACACGTCACAATGCGTTTTTCCGTTTTGCCTATCTTATAACATGGGCTATGTTATAACGTTATCCCCAGGGTAACAAGGCTAACTACTACTTTTAATCCTATTGTAAAAATTGCTTAGCTAGTCAACAAAATGCGCCGATCATCATAGGTAGCGCGTTAGCGCCGTACCTATAATATACTTGGGTACCCCCAACACCTGGGCACCCCCTACAGCTATAACGGGACACTTCTGGAAGGTGCGGTTTTTTTTAAAAGAAAGATAATAAAAAAATTCGCTGCCCGTGTTTTTTTGTTTTTCTTGAAACTTAAAATTGACTGTGTAAAGAAGGTGTAAAGTTTTTGTGCAACGTTATAACGTAGGTCAAATTTTGGGACCTTTTTACTGCGGCATGTGGACAACTGAGTATTGATGACTCGAAGGATTGAACAGAATAGGATAATAGAGGGATGAATTCTACAGATGACACTTTTTTTGTTTTTTGAAATTCGCATTATTTATCGAACGGCAGTGTAAAGAGTGCGAAAATCTGGGGGGTGAAAAAGCACTTTTTGGTCGAGTTTTCAACCTTCCTATGTCCGATACTAACTCCGGTTATGAGGTTTTAAAATGTTTTCTGACAGAAATGTAGAGCGGATCAAGGGCTACATTCTGCATATAAGCAAAGTCTTGTATGCTCTATGGTGAGTTAGATCCTGGGGTTTAAAGTTTACACTCTAGTGGATGGTGTAAAAAAACGGATTTTAACTAAGATTTCTCTGCCAAATTTTTCCGCTTATGAGTCAGTGCAAATCGAAGACAGCATTAATAAAGTGCCTTACAGGGGCTAAACATCGCAGCAAACCGCATTTAAAAAAACGCAATATTGAGTTATTTATGGGGGTGTAAAGTTCGAAATCAGAGGTAAAAAATGGGCTAAAAACACGTTTTTTCCGAAGTTTGATTGATAAATCATGCCAAATAATTTTTGCAACAGAATTTTGGCACACAGGAATGTACTACGATTTAAAAGCTACAAATTGTACCAAACCGAATTTCTTTAAACTCAATGGGGAGTTCGGTACGGAATTTTAAAGTTTACAGTGTTCTAAATGATGGAAAATACGTTTTTGTTGCGTTTTTTGTTCGCCACTTTCTCCGTCCAGAAGTCGGGACAAGTCTAATAGAATAAAAATAAAGTGCTTTATATCGGGTGCATGTCAAAGCAAATTGTCTATACATTAATATTTAGCGAGTGTAAAGTCAAAAATTTGGAGTTTTAAATGCGTTTCTGTCTTGTTTTTTCTGCCTGCTTCTCCGGTTACGAGTCAGGGACACGTTTATCAAGTCTAGAAATGGACCAGGAATCAAATTTGATATGCCAGTCTGGCGCATATATTTACACTCTACGGTGTTGTAAAGTAGTTTACACCAATTGTTAGTTTGCCCATCGAGCATTATGTAGACTTAATTTTTTCATAAATATTAATCGTAATATCGGAACAATATCAAAATTACGAATCTGACTAAGATCTTCTTTACACTAGGTGTTTACATGAAGTTTACACTACATATATATTTATCTTCGTTTTTGAGCATTCCTGAAACCTAATTTTTTCTTGGAGCCTAGAAGTTTTCAAAGGATCAAATGTGAGACGTCACGTAGGCGCGTTTGTTTACATCCAACAGTGATGTAAAGTAGTTTACATTCATTGTTTATATGTCCTCAGACCATTGTAGAGACATAATTTTTTCATGAATGTTGATCATAATATCCGAGTAATTTTTTACACTGCATGTTAGCCTTTGTTCTAGAGCATTGCAAAAATCGAAATTTTTTCCTGAGATATAAAAATTTACAGGGAATGAAATATATACGTCAATTGGGCGCGCTTGCTTACACTCAGCAGTATTGCAAAGTGGTTTAAACCTAATGTTTATTGTCTTTAAAACATTATGGAGACTCATTTTTCCATAAATGTTGAAAGAAATATCGGAGCAATATCAAAATTACGAATCCGACTAAAATATTCTTTACGCTATGTGTTTGTGTAAAGTTTACGTTACGTGTTAACCCTAATTCGATAGACTTGCAGAGACTTTGTAACTGAAGTCAAGAAATTTTCAAGGATTCATATGTGAGACATCAATTAAGTGAGTTTGTTTACCCTCAAAAGTAATCTGAAGTGATTTAAAAATTATGTTCAAGTGTCCTTAGATCATTGAAGAGATGTAATTTTGTCTTAAATGGGTTGCATTAAAGTTAAATCTTTCTTAGCCGTGTTTATAATATGTTTCACAAAATCTTGCACATGGAGAGCTATCGTTTAATTGATGTAAATTGCCTGCAAAAGTGGTTTAAAATGAACCAGCAATCACACTACTGTGCACAGAAGTCGACAAAGATATACAGCTTTATTGTAATCATGTACATTAATAAGCCGTAAACTGTTAGTATTCTCTACACCTAGTAGTTGTGTAAAGTTTGCACTATTCATTTGTTGTTAATATGTAGTCTATACTACAAATTTATTTTACTACCAAATCAAAGCGTTAGTGTTCCTTACATTTGATATTTGCGTGAAGTTTTTGAATTTTTGCCGAAAATCTTTGCCTTCTAATTTACCAACATCCCGCCTTTTCCATTTTCTTGAAGTTTAAAATCTTTTATAATTCTCTCATAATTTAATGGTAGGTTTTAACTTTAAGTTTCTCTTGGTTTACAACTCTCGCTTAGCAAGCTCATTTTTCAAAACTTTTTCATAGTGATCAGATTAGTTGCGTTTAGTTTGGAATTGGTGGACGGTCGTTATTTTATTACTCGGCTTAAATAAACCAAGTGACTATCTTTTGATTATTTTCTTCATCGCAAATTCAAACACCCAATTTTCAATTTGAAAATTGACCCAATTTTCAATTTGAAAATTGATCCAATTTTCAATTTGAAAATTGAAAATTGGGTGTTTTCAATTTCAAAAGTCACAACACATTGTGCTTGTGTATTGATTGAGTGAGGATTTGCAATGTGAATTCGTCGGTTAAATTTTTGTGCTTGATTATAAGTGAACTGCACATTAAGAAGAAATAACTTAATGCAGTTTTAATTTGAAAATGGATGGTGTCAATAAGGTTGTCTTGTTTAAAAAGGATAATGCTGATGTTAAGAACAATATTGTTTTCCGCGTTCTTGGACTGTTGTCATTATTGTGGCATGTTACTGATTGTGTTTACTGACTGATGTACTGAAATCACGCTAATTAAAAGTAGTGTACTAGCAAAGAAAAATGCTCCGATGGAACAAAAAAGATGAATATACTTGGAATTGTGGATTATTATGGATGTAAAAGGAGGGGACTAGGAAAAATCTACCTAAAGTCGGAAAATCTGCTAAAAATCACACTTTCTCTAAGCAACGCAAAAAATCGATGTATATTCTGCGGCCTCTAAAAAAGTGTCTTTTTTAAATAATGTTCGAAGTTTCAGATAAGAGTGTATAAACGAAATCTATCAAGGTTACTTTTTTAAATTGCTGGCACCTGATTGATAGAAAACTAAGAGGTATTGTATTTAAAGTTGTTTTGTTTTATGAGCATTATAGCAAGCAAAGCAGGAGCCGATTGATTAGTGCACACAATCGTTTCGGGCATGCTAGTGTATCTACATTAAGTCTGTTTCAAGTCAACTTACGTGTTTCCTACTGTTTTTAACCAACCATGTCTTCAATTGTCTTCGATGTTTGCTATTTCATTCAATTGGCTTGGAAGACTGTTAGTTTACTTAATATCATTTCCCATAGCTACTGCATAGCTAACGTGCTGCTGTTTCAATCATTGTTATGGTTGAATATTTATTTTAATCTGTTGGCCGCAGAATATACATCGATTTTTTGCGTTGCTTAGAGAAAGTGTGATTTTTAGCAGATTTTCCGACTTTAGGTAGATTTTTCCTAGTCCCCTCCTTTTACATCCATAATAATCCACAATTCCAAGTATATTCATCTTTTTTGTTCCATCGGAGCATTTTTCTTTGCTAGTAAAAAATGCTTCGCCAATGCTCTTGTTATAAATTCCAAACAGGCTGCGCGGACATAAAAGAGAGCCGCCAGTTGAAAAAAATGCTTATGCCAATGCACGATATTACCAGCTGCAAAAAATTGCTTCGCCAATTCTGTGTCACCTAGCCAATGCGCGATATTACGATTGTGTCACTGTGCGATATTATGATTTCATCACATGCGATTTAATTGTGTCTGCTTATTATAATATTTCAGGGCCCAACAAGCACGTTAAAAAGTGGTACCCTTGTGTACAAAAGATAGGCAGCCTGTCCCCACGTTATAACATAGCGGTACCCTTGAAATGCGTGCGCGACCCCCCATACTACTGACTATAACTATCACAGATCATTCTATACCTACGTTAGTGTCTATTATCGATAAATTGCCAGAAGACATGCTTCTCGGTTTTGATTTTTGCCGTTCCGCATTACTCTGGGTAAATCCCATTGAAGATTGCGCGTTCATAAACGGTATAAAATTAAATCTTTTATCACCGAGTGAAAAATTGTAACTGCGAGAGTTACACGGTAGGCGAACTTGCCTTAGCAGTTCGCGATAGCCATAACATAGCCAATACTAGTAGCTATCTATGATAGTGCACTGTGGGCTATGCCTTCGGTCTTCCCATTATTTCCCCAAATTTTCAATAATAAAAAACATTTAGATACTTGTCCGGTAGCATAGAGTTAAGTGTATGATAATAGTAATTGTTTAATGCATACCGCTTACGTGAATCGAGAACTTTCGATCTGAGATAAAAGTGATTCAGTATTACGTTAAATTGATCTTTCTTTAATTTACTGTAATGGTCCTTGAGGCCAGTGTACGTAACGTTGTAGTTTAGTCTGGCTTTTGGTTTTTTCGTTGGCCGGTTGTTCGACTGTACATTATCGTTTTTCTTTTGCGTATTTTGTTGTCCGGCTATAGGCCGTGAATTCTGCGTCGAATTAAAATATAGAAAACCTACCCAGTGGTTTTGGTTATACCGAGGGTTAGGTCGGCCACCATCCCTACGTCGAGGATTTCCACCCATCTAGTGGACTGATAGGTAAATTTCGTATGATAGTCTATTTTATTCGAAAATCATAATTTATCTCTCAAGCCAAAAATTGATCAAAATTATTATCTAATCTTTAAGGATGATTGATCAGCATAGAGCTCGTTGTTGTTGTTTTCATAGTTCAGCGTGCTACACATATTAGGAACCAAAACATTTCGAATCAGGCACTGATTGAAAATAAGTTAAATAACAACTTGAGCTTGAGATAGGTCAACTGACCTCCGCGGCACATTCCGAGACTAGGTAGGTAGCCTTAGGTCTTAGGGCGTAGCTGCTGAGATCACCCGACATAGAAGCAGCCAGCAATATTAGGGCTGAGGGGATCGAAGCCGTAAGGTCTCTAAGGGTCCAAAGATCGAAAGCCATTAGAGCCGCGCGATCGGGGCCAGCACTAAGCGTAGACTTAAGTACCTACGTACCTAGGTAAATCTCGAAGGTAATGTATCCGTCCTATGCCGATTCTTAGTAGGTATAGACGGCTCTACATTTACAATTGTAAGACAAATTTGCTCAAGCTGTCCACGAAAGATTTTTCAAAGATTTAGAGGTTGTGGATGAATATCACGAAGAACCAAAGGAACGTGCGCCACTGTCGCTTAATAAGCAACAAGCGCAAGAATTTGCCCAAAAACGAGATTTCCTTGTGAGCCAGGAAGCTGAACATGCCTATCGGATGTACACAGAAGATTTTCGAGCTCATCTTGTCAATCTTTTGGGACAAGAATTTGCTAATCTGCTGATCAAAACTCTAATTGCGAAGGCAAACAAATATATCGAACATATTTCAACTAGTTTTAACAATGTACATCAGGCCAACGAGCAACAATCATTGCCTAGAGTTGTTTTTAGCGGTCAACAATCCGCGCAAAATATGTCAATCAAAATCTGACCGGCCTTGCCAATCCCGTTTCTCAGCAAATTTACGCAACATCCGCGGTCCTTTCTACAACGATTCAACTTTTCGTCTAACTCGATTCTACGTCACGACCGGTTCAATGGTCTATGAAGTTGGCTTAGAGTTCGTAGCCAATCATCCAAGGTTGCTAGCACACATGGGCGTGGGGGGTTTGGGGGTATGCACCCCCAGAAGTTGAAATACCCCCCCCAGAAATCAAAATACCCCCCCAGGAAAATTTTTTTTTGCTTTTTCAGCAATTTTTTGATGCCATTGGATAGAGCTTGATGAGAAACGTCGAAAAATGGTGTTTTTTCGCCATACCACCATTTTTAAGGCCATTTTTGACCTTTAAAAATTTTTTTCATCCCCTTCATAAATTTTTTCACTCCCCCAGAATTTTGGTGCTGCCCACCTATGGTTGCTAGAACCACCTCAAATCGTGCGTCGAGCCAACTACACAATTCCGTCGGAATTCTTTCCGCATCATCTTACGCCTGCGCTCTCGACATTCATGCTCCTTTGGCGTTAACAATTCGCCAAATGGCTGATATCTTCAGTGCAATGAACGAATTTTTCGAAGAATACAAGTCGACTTTTCGTTTCATTCCTTCTTTTCAATCAACGACTTTCATGTCAGCACCACTACTTCTTCAATTCCTCGACAATCGGTTTTTAAGATTCCTATTTTGGTATCGAGAACCTCGAATCGCTTGGCGCATGGTTGAACAGATACGACGTATGCTTCGATCAATTTTCGTGGAAAGAGCTTTCAATCCGTTTCCAAAGGAAGTTTTTGTCGAGTTTCCTGAAATTATTGAGACAACCACTGACTTATTTACCGCGCATAAGCGAATCCAATTAATTCAATCGCGCACGGATCCGCCAATCACGTGTCCAGTCGTTTTTCCACAATATGCCGTTCACCAACGAATCCAAGGTTACTTGGATATAACTCTGCCAGGCAAATTAGAAGAAATTCGCAACCGCCAAAGCAACCGCGACGCGTCTGCGACTCGTACAGACGAGCCACCCACTAAATTGCGTCGATCTACCGTTGATTTATCTATTGAAGGTCAAATCGCCTTGATGCCGTCGTCGCATGGAACAAGAGCAACGCGACCGTAGGTCTACACAGGCTATTGAGGAAACGCCACAATCATTCCATATTCGCCGTACTACCGATTTTGCTATTACCTCTAAGGTTCGTCAGCCTAACGTCTCGTCGCAACCTACCGAACATCTTACATCGCGTCAACGTCATTATAATCATGTCGAACATAGTCGCCAATTATGCCGCGCCGCTAGAGCCGAACGATTGGTTTCGCAAGCTTTTGCTCAACCGGCGGCCCAACTATCTGCTTCGGGCTGTCGCAGTCCACATCCGTCAGCGTTTAGACAATCATTGCCGTCGCGATTCCGCTGCGCCGTATCATCCAACTCTGATGACAGTTTCTGTGCCACGCGTTACGGTTACGCAATCACAGGATCGTTATCCTGTCCAGCAGCAAGTCGCCGCGCCGTATTTTATGCTTATTCCGTCGCGTGGAAACAACCGCGCTCATTCTACGTCGCGCATTACGCCCGATTATTTGCACACGACTGGACGGTCATTGTACCGCTCAGTCGTATTTGCCTCGTGATCAACCGGATTGCCGCACTTGATTATTTGCTCATTGTTTGATTTTGCTGTGCCAGGACGACGTACCAACCGCCAGCAGTTTGTATATTTTTGTTTAATTCGTTTAATTCATTTTTCTGTAAATTTTTTGTTTACTATTAAATTTTCCTGCAGCCACTTTTCCCAATATTTTTTCTCTCCACCTTTAGGACCTTCTCACTATCTTTTTACATATCTCCGTTATTCATTATTTCCATGTATATTTTTCTTTCGCTGTATACTTTTCTGATTTTTTTCCCAAAAAACATATTTGTTATTTCACTGTATTTGTCTGTCTTTGATTCATTTATTGTCCTTGTCCATATGTGTTCTCAATTTGTCCATAATTTAAGCCTTTTGTACTCAATACTAATTAAGCCGAGTGACCTGCCCTCCTATCATAAATTACTTTTTTCAATCCAAATTCTCCGGGTCCTGGGCAAACAGTCTATTCCGTACGTTGCACAAAAGCACGTTGTCAACGCGTCGTCGATGCATTGTTTTTTGTCTCCCGCTGCTCAATTGTTTGACGTAGCCGTACATCTTCCGTACATTTTTCATGCATACGTTTTGTGCATAAAAATGTGTCAGCATCCCGCTTCGATCTGCTGACACAAATCGATAATCGCCCGACTCCACGCCGTGGCCGTCTTTGCGCAAAAGTTTGCGCACAAACGTTTTGTGCTATTTTGTACATACATGCCGATGACTGTTTGCCCTAGATGCTCAATTTCGTGCTTAATTTCCATTTGCACGTACGCGACCACTCAGCGTAACGCTTTAGTGTGTCGCCCGGACCACCTTCCCTCTTAAAATTATCATATCTTCATTTCCTTTCCCATACATATTTTCAATAAAAATCCGGGATAGGAAAATGGGCACTCGGGCTTAATGCGACTTGAGTACGAATTGGTATGTGTGCTATCATATCATACGTGTGTTAAAACTCCATATGTGTGTGTCTCATATTCGTGTCTATTTCGTTTGTACATTCTTTACCGTAAGCTTTGCCCATAGGCCTATTGTTATTCTCGTAGATCCATTCCGTGTTTGATACGCCTCTTTTTCGTATCGTTTAAAACTGCGTGCGAGCTCAGTTTGGACGATTATGACATTACGATTCCTCCACTTTAAGATTTTATCATTTTACAGTGAGCTTCCCAGCTTTTCCGCCAGCTTGTATGCTGTGCCGTTTTTTCTTTTCCGTGCGACGTATTTTTCCGCACGTAGTATCTCTGTATTTTCCCCTGCTGGCTGCAGGAAAATCTCGTCGTATTTTCGTCGCGTAGTGGGCAGGCTTCTTTCGCCCTTACGCATTTATTGTTTTATTTGTGTGCCTTCAGGGCATTAGTTGTATGCCGTTGGCGGGCTATGTGCCCTCGTAATTATAGTGTTGTTTTAAACCGATTAGCGTAACACGACAGTCGGCAGCATGCACCTTCATGCTGTCGCGTTTTTAATTGCTTCATAATTTTCTGTCCAAAAATATTGAAAAATTAATTATTTAATTAACGATGATTGGGCTCGGTTCGAATTTCCGTGCTGTTGAATTCTGTCCTTGTGCTACACTATACTTAGGAACCTTCAATATTTTCATAGCACCGAAGTCGGTCCCAAAACAAGTTAAATATTAATCTTTTTGAGCCCTCAATTAGGTTTCCGGGGAACTTACATTATTTAGGTACTTAATCTCAAATTGGGGTTAAGTAAGTAAGTTTCACTAGGCGCGTGCAGTAGAGGGCCGGGCTAACTTGATAGGCCGGGCCTTACCCCGAGTCGCCTTTTTGTGCGAGCGCGTGAGCTTTAGCTAGGGCATAAGTAAGACAAGTGAGCGAAGCGTCACGCTACGTTTACACACACACAAGTAGAGCGTAGAAAATGCGATGCCTTATTTCCGAAGGACATTCGCTTGCGTCAGACAGAGCGGCCTCAACTCGGTCCTGACCATGCGCAATTAGCAGCTATAGTCCGTTTCATTTAGCTTTGAGGTTTCTGAAAAGATTTGAAGTGATTTCAAAAGTTTAAACTGATACTGTAAATTTGATATTCTACAGTATAATGTCATATGGAGACGTATGCCATTGCTAAGCCGCATTACTGCATTAGCATTTTAAACCACTTTTGTAGCCCGATTCTTGCGCAATAATTAGAAAGAAAACCGCAGTTTAATGAAGCAAACTATAAATACTGGGGAGTCTGTCTGGACTCTGGTCTGGTGATGCAAAACCGGCAAAAATCCAAAAATTGTAATCCGCGCGTTTTCTAGATTCTGGGGGTCTACCGGATTCTAGGGTATAAAACCCTACGCCCATGGTTCTCCCCGACCCGACTATCTTTTTCGCGCGTTTGCTAGCAGCCATTTATCCTTACGTTTACTGCCACGCACTGATAACCTATAATTAACTTTACTGAAAGTATGAAACGGATTAAAAATTGAAAAATGCATTGCCAAGCAGAAAAAGAACATTTGTAAGTGCATTTGTGCATACTAAATACATAAAGCCAAGGATGAAACTCTAAATGCGTAAAAAGAAATCAAGTCTGCGCAGGAGCCGCTACAAAAAATGGCAAGAATTAATATTTTCAAAATTCTGTTTCGCATAACCTTGCGGCTTTCTTCTATGAATTTTTTTAGGTGAAGTGACGGCGTTATGGTAAACATGGATTAATTCACCGCGGTCGCAGATAACGCTGGGTTACATTTTACAACATTCTGAAAGTGGTCAAATGAAAGGCGCAAGCTTATGTAAAGCAGATTACATAAAAAGCTTACATAGTAAAAATCGATATCCATTTATAGACGCTATTCACAATGCTTTCACTACAGCAAATCTAGTGTACGCAAATCATTCAACTAAAGTAGTACATACCGCACCATGGATATTCAACTGACTCTTCAAGTCTCCTAAAGTTGCCGATTAAGTGTTCAATTACCGTTTTGCGACGTTTTAAGACCTGCGGCATTAGGAGGAATAATGTAAAAAATGTACCTACTTAAAATATATTGCTATGTACATATCGCAGGGCATCAGGGGCGGATTTAAGGGAGGGCGGCCACCAACCCCCATCGGCTAAAAATATTTGGCGAGATAAGGAATGGATATGCGATTTGCAATGATTTTTGACCGTCAGTGACCATAATTTCTCCAATTTTTTCTGGCGCTGCGCGCCGGATAATACCTATTGATGACATTTATTCACTTTCCTGGCGACCTCGGAGCCATTTTTTCGCTCATGGAATAGGTTTAAAAGCAATTTCAATAGCAAAAACAGCTATTTTAGCACAATTTTCTCCTATTCGACATTTCGCGTCAAATGCTGCAAATAAAGATATCATGGAGTAAATCAAGCTTGTAAACGTCCATCCGCCTAAATTTTGCGAATTTTCCGGCGCTTCGCGCCAGACTTTCGCTGAATTTTAATGATTTCTTGGCACAAAATTGTCAAAAATATCAAAATTTTTCGAAAAAATATTGCGTCAAAAGTGATTTTAAGTAAAAGTATACAACTTGAAACGCCGAAAAAACGCTATTTCTTCGTACGTGAAGAACTAATTTTCGGGCCTATTAGTGATTGTTTTGGAAAAATTGGGGTACCATCATAGGTGGGCGGCACCAAAACTCTGGGAGGGGGATGCAAGACTTTTCAAAGGTCAAAAAATGACCTTAAAAATGGTGGTATGCATATGTGGGCAGCAAGAGAATTCTGGGGGGAAGGGGTGCAAGATTTTTCAAAGGTCAAAAAATGGCCTTAAAAGTGGAGGTATGGCGAAAAAGAACACCAATTTTCGATGTTTCTCATCGAGCACTATCCATTGGTATCAAAAAATGCAAAAAAAATTTAAAAAAATTTTAAAAATTAAATTCTGGGGGTATTTTGATTTCTGGGGGTGGGTATTCTGGTTTCTCGGGGAGTGCATACCACACATGGGCGTGGGGGGGGGTCTGGGGGGTTAGGACCCCCCCAGAAACCAAAAGACCCCCCCAGAAATCAAAAGACCCCCCCAGAAATCAATTTTTGAATTTTTTTCCGTTTTTTTCGCAATTTTTTGATGCCAATGGATAGTGCTTGATGTGAAACGTCGAAAAATGGTGTTTTCATCGCCATACCACCATTTTTAAGGCCATTTTTTGACCTTAAAAAATTTTGGATACCCCTAGAATTTTCTTGCTGCCCACGTATGGTGCATACCCCCAAACTCCCCCACGCCCAGGAGTGGTGGTATGGCGAAAAAACACCATTTTTCAACGTTTCTCATCGAGCACTATCCATTGGCATCAAAAATTGCGAAAAAAAAACAAAAAATTTCAAAAATTGAATTTTGGGGGTATTTTTATTTCTGGGGGTGCATACCCCCATTCCCAGGTTTATGTACCACCCCCCCTTAGGAAAATCCTAGATCCGCCACTGTGCATCATTATCGCACGGTCAATTCATTTGATTATTTTTTCAATTCGTTAAATAATAAAAAATCCATTCTGAAATTATTGCATTTTAGCTTTCTAGAAAAACATAATGCAGCAAAATAACGCGATAATCACAAAAGAGCAGATCTATGCGCAACGCATTTCGTAATGTCGAAATCCGTCGACTCGCCTCCAAATTCTCCTTCTGTTGACCTGCTACCGAATTCTTTCAACGCCCACCTTTTATTATTCAAATCATGTTCAATACGTTCGTATTCTTTGATTAGTTTCTCAAACGCGGGACCAGACATGGAATCATACGTATTAAGCATTGCTTTGCTTTCTTTGATTTTCGCATTAATTGCATTCTTTTCCAAATCCACATTTTGTCTTGACGAACATTTTGTAAATAGCATATAAGCATTTACTATAATTATACATTTATGTATGCAAATACATAAATGTGTTTGGCGATGTACCTACATATATGTAACATACTAGCACCCCAAATGCTCCGACGGAACAAAAAAGACGAATATATTTGGAATTAAGCATTATTAAGGATAGAAAAGGAGGAGACTAGGGAAAAGTTACCTTAGCATGCTTGTCCAAGTTGAAAGAATCAACAAAAAAATAGACTTTCGCTAAAACACATAAAATCGAAGTATATTCTGCGGCCTCGCAGAACGGAGTTGCACCTCCGACGTTAAAATTAATAATATGAATGCTTATTCCAAAAAGAAACGCTCACTGACCGAAAAACGACGTAATGCGCATAGTTAAGCTAGTATGTTATGCATTGCTATGCGACAGCAGTTAACGAGACGGTGTGTTTGCTGAAGCCATTGACGATTAACTAATGTCGGAGAAATTTAATATTGATAAGAAACTAAATCGGTTATTAAAACACATCAAATCGAGCTGCTTTCAGAGGCCGCATAATATATATTTCGATTTTATGCGTTTTTAGCGAAAGTCCTGTTTTCAGTTGATTCTTTCAAGTTTCACAGGTATGCTTAGGTAACTTTCCCTAGTCCCCTCCTTTTATATCCTTAATAATGCTTAATTCCAAATATATTCATCCTTTTTGTTCCATCGGAGCATCTTTGGTTGCTAGTCCCCTATTTTTTCTCTAGAAAATTCAAAAAAATATTCATTGAAAAATTGAAGTCAAAATTCTGTTTACTTACCTAAGAGTTTTGGACGGGAATCCAACCACACATACCGGGCGGAAAGACAAAACAAGCCGCCCCTGCTCCTTTGGCGTGGGATCTACTATACTATATCATATAAAATTATCATAAAGTGCTATTTAATAGGAAAATGACCACTTTGCGCGTATCGACGGGTGCGACGTGAAAACAGCCAACAATCAATATTGTGCAAACGCACGCACAATGTGAACTAAAGATGCAGCTTAAATATACGTAGAATTGGCACTGGGCGTACTAAAGTAATACCTACGCATTTAGTGAAGATGATCAATACGTTAATGTAACCTAACGACAAAATATCAACGTTTGCATGTACATCACTGTATACCTTTACATACATTATAGTGACAAGTTTATCACAGAAAGTATGTTTAGAAAAGCGAATTAAGCAACACGTGTGGCATAACACACATGCGCGTAATCCATACATCGCTTCAAAAAATCTCAACAACCAGCGGATATTAAAGATTTTAAGGCCAGATTCGTAATTTTGAAGTCACGAAGAAACATTTTTAAAAAATTTGGCCGTCCGCAATACTCTAAAGAAAAAATGACTTTTCTCGTTAAACTTTTCACAGCCGCCGAGTGTGAATAAGATTTTAGTCGGATTCGTAAGTCTGATATCACGTTCGACATGGATGGAAAAATCAACTCTCCACAATGGTCTAAAGGCAAATAAGTATTAGATGTAAACCACTCTACACCACTGTTGAGTGTAAACAAACGCGCCCAACCACCACTCATAACCGGAGAAAAGAGCAAGGTAAAAACATGTGAAGATGTAAATAAACAAAATTTTCTGTGACGTGTATCCCTTAGGAAGTACTTTATTTTTATTCTTTTCGACTTATCCTGACTTCAATACGGAGGAATTGGCAAACAAAAAAAGGAACAAAAACGTATTTTCCACAATCCATCACATTGTAAACTTTAAAAATCTGAACCTAACTTTCCATTGAGTGCGAAGAAATTAAGTTTGGGCCAATTCATAGCGTTTGAGTCGTAGTACGTTTGTGTGAAAAACTCCTATATCGCATCCTATTTGAGATACTGACCAATCAAAGAAGAAAAAAACGTGTTTTTCCGCATATTTTACACCCCCCCTGATTTCGAATTTTACGCCTCCTTAAGTAACTCAATATTGTTTTTTAACACATGGTTTGCTGCGACGTGTAGCCGTTAGAACAAATCTTATTTTTATTCTATTTGATTTGTCCCGACTTATGACCGGAGAATTTGGCGGAGAAACATCAGACAAAACCTGTTTTTTACACCATTTACTAGAGTGTAAAATTTGAACCTCTAGATCTAACTCCGTATTGGGTATAAAAAATTTGCAGGTAAGCCGAAGGTAGCCATTGAGTCGTCGTACATTTCTGCTAGACTAAAATTCTTGATACTTATAACCGGAGTTGCTAGCAGACAAAATGCAGGCCAAAATGTATTTTTTACCCTCAGATTCTTTACACTCTTTACACTGTCACTCTAAAAGTTAGTCACTTTTCAAAAAAAATAAAAAAGTGTTATCGAGCTTAATGAATGAATTATCTACATTTTGAACAAATTAGACGACACAGAATGCAAAAAGTGAATTTGATGAGTCGTGTCGCCGACCAAAATTTTAAAGTATATCTTATAACGTTACAGTAAAACTTTACTCGCTCTTTCACACGGGGTAGATGTGTAGAAAAATAAAAATTGCTGCATCGAATTTTTATTATCTATCTTTTAAAAAACCGCACAATACATAAGTGTCCGGTTATAGCTGTAGGGGGTAGTCACTATTAAGGAGGACGCTAGTATATTATAGGTACGCGCTAACGTGCTACCTATGATATATTACGCAGTACATTACGTAAACAGATACCCCATTGCAGCCTTAACCTCTGACAAATATTCGTATTCAAGAAACCTGATTAAGGGCTGAAAAAGGCCAAATTTTAGCCCTGTGGGCAGATAATAATACATTCAATGAAAAAGAACAGTTAACGAATGAAAAGATGAAATGAACATATTCATATGTAATCCTGGTGATTTTAGATCAATATTTGGGCCAACCCACATATCCTTCTACAGCTTTAATCTGCTATTGCTTTTCCGGTTTTTTTAAATATTTTTTAGATCTTTCTATTACTTTCTTTTCCAGCCCGCATAACAGATTCAGACAGTACGAGAAGAATCGTTTTAGGCTTAGACTTGGTAATATGCATTCAGCTTGATGCCAGCAGGTAAAGCAAGCCAAAACGACAATAGCGGATAGGCTGCAGTAGGAAATTTGAGTTAGGCCCAATATTTCGTACAAGTTTTAAATTATACCAGGCATTCGCACTTATTTCCTGAGACAGAATAATTCAGGTCAGAAATAAAAAATTAGCATTTTATACAAATTTTTAGGTGCGCCACTATTCGCTGAATGTTTTTCTCGTAAGTATGACCGCGATTCTTTCCTGACTTATACCTGGAAATATCTATCTTATGGGACTAATTCTTAAATAATTAAAAGCCTAGAATACCTTAATTGTCTCAGCTGTTTGATAGTGCTGACCGTAAATATTCTTCGTGTAAGCCCAAGTGGATCAATCTGAACAAAATAAAATTCTGAAAACTAAAAACACCCAAAAACATGCGGTACAAACATGGATAAAGGGAAGAGTGAAGGTTTTCATCGTCCTTTTTGAATAGGATTATCTTAAAAAATAAGAAAAAACTACGGAGTTCAGCTAAATTTTGCAATATGGATGGAAGGAATGTTTCTGTACGACAGTGCGACTCCTTACATTACTACAATAAATATATGCTACGCAAGTGAGCGACTTATTTAATTTTAGCCGAATTATATTATATATAAATTATTAATTATGAAATTATAAACTTATTAACACAGTCTGAGTAATAAAAATATGAAGCATACGCCTACTCTGTTTTCAATAAGAGAGCTTCTGATTTTGTTTCGGCCCATAATTCGAACATATCGTGGCACATGGATTCACTATTTAACAGCGCTTTCTCGATGTATCTTCGTAAGGAATTTAAATATACTTGCAAACTCTGAAAATAGGTCAAGAAAAAGTAGTACACATGCGCAAAACATCTAAATTTGGAGCTGATTCAACAAATAGTTGCCGCAACACGTTGGCGTGAGAGGAAGGGGGTTTGGTGAGATCCAGAAGTTGAAACACCCCAGAAGTTGAAAAAAGCCCACAGGTTACTGAAGACCCCAGAATTTTAGTTTTAGTAACGTTTTTCGCGAATTTTAGTGATTTGGAATGTAATATAGTTTAATTTAATATAAATTGATATAATTTCAAGTGCAATCGATGCGCATTTCAATTATTTTCGCGGAATATACATACAATTGGCCATACTTTTGACTTTAAATTGAAAAACTAAATTTTGTCAAAGCTCAATGATTGATTTTGACGAAAAGCTACGCAATATGCTTGTTCAAATGACACTAAAAAACAAAGCACATTGATAAAAATCGAAGACGCATTATATGCATACGTGGGAAACAAGAAAATTCTGGGGGGATGCAAGATTTTTTTGAAGGTCAAAAAATGGCCTTAAAAATGGTGGTATGGCGATAAAAACACCATTTTTCGACGTTTCTCATCAAGCACTATCCATTGGCATCAAAAAATTGCGAAAAAAACGAAAAAAATTTTCAAAAATTGAATTCTGGGGGGTATTTTGATTTCTGGGGGGGGTATTTTGGTTTCTGGGGGTTGCATACCACACCTGGGCGTGGGGGTTTGGGGGGTATGCACCCCCAGAAACCAAAATACCCCCCCCCAGAATTCAATTTTTGAAAATTTTTTTCGTTTTTTTCGCAATTTTTTGATGCCAATGGATAGTGCTTGATGAGAAACGTCGAAAAATGGTGTTTTTATCGCCACACCACCATTTTTAAGGCCATTTTTCGACCTTCAAAAAAATCTTGCACCCCCCAGAATTTTCTTGCTGCCCACGTATGGTGCATACCCCCCAAACCCCCACGCCCAGGTGTGATTATATGTGTACGTCATCAGATGACAAGAGAATCGTGCGATCGAAACTTATGACCACCGAGGTAAAACTGATAATTTTTAGTAGCAGGCAACGTCAGATGATTAAGAGTACACGCGAGCTTGCTTTACATTAACTATATCTTATTTTTCCCTTTCTTGAAGTTCTAATTCATCAAAAATAGTAATTTATGAATTAATAAGCAAGCAAGTCGTTTTCTAGCAATGTACATACATATTAAGAAGAAATGCGCACAAAAATCTTGCATTATGCGCAAAAACGGATGAATTAAACATCGCAATTCAAACTCTCCTTAACAAGCTCTTTAACCGAACAACAAAAGCAGACGTCAAATATTGTTTTTTGTCGCTGTATTGCAGCGGAAATTATGGAGTCTGTTTCATTAGCGAGAGCTTTTTCACTATAATGCACGAATCAGATTACAAAAATGCAGTTTTGCCGCTGGACAATGATAACCGTCATCCTACGACTCGACATCACGCGTGGGCTTGGGAGGGGGTTGGGGGTGTGCACCCCCAGAAGGCCGAATACCCCAGAAATCAAAATACCACCCCAGAATTCAATTTTTGAAATTTTCTCTCTCGTTTTTTCGTAATTTTTTGATGCCAATGGATAGAACTCAAGGAGAAACGTTGAAAGATGGTGGTTTTTTTGCCATGCCACAATTTTTAAGATCATTTTTTGACCTCTGAAAAAACTTACACCCCCAGGATTTTGGAGCTGCCCACCTATGCTCGACATACACAATAGAATATCACCGATGTCATATTATTTATAAACAATTTTATAGTGAGTTTAAACTTTCTCAAAAAGTTGCCGGTTGCAGCACTTATGCAAAACCTATTTTTTATTACGAAAATTTGCTCCATTTGTATGAATAAAAAATATCTAAACTGAAATATTGGAAGACAGATTTGTTATGCGCAACAACGCAACAGTGATGCAAGATGCAGTTTTTTTCTCAACTCGAAATACTGTAAGCACAGACATATAACAGCTCAAAATTTTAGGTGTGGAGTAATCGGCCGTTTTGGGAGGAAGTAATGAATGACCTTTAATTTTAGGCCAAAAACAGTCAAAAAAGCATCTAAAAATGGCCAAAAAACTCAAGGCTCTGCCAAAAATCAGGAGGGGGAGTGATAAATCTCAACCTCTGAAAGATGAGAGGCGACCGACACTGGGTGGGAGGATCGACCTACCTCCCAGCTACCTGCATATTTTGCGTATATAAATCCACAGGTATGCCATATTCCTATGTATTTTATTTTACATAGGGCGAAGCAACGGAAGAAATTACGAAATTCAGACCTTTGTTACACACAGTAATATAGTTTGTATTACCAGCTGTTTACTGGCAATAAAAGGGCGTTCATTATGTACATAGCTGCTCGCTATTCATTCAAGTCCTTCTAGGACATTCATACAAGTAAGTATGTGTACATTAAAACATAACGAAGTATCGACATGGCCCGAGTAAGAGCATAGGTGGGCAGCACCGAAATTCTGGGGGGTGCAAGATTTTTCAAAGGTTAAAAAATGATCTTAAAAATATTGGTATGGCGAAAAAACCACCATTTTTTAACGTTTCTCAAGGATCACTATCCATTGGCATCAAAAAATTGCGAAAAAAAAACAAAAAAACATTTCAAAAATCAAATTCCGGGGGGGGGTATTCGGCCATCTGGGGTGCATGCCATAGATAGGCAGCACAAAAATTCTGGGGGTTGCAAGATTTTCCAAAGATCAAAAAGGTCTTAAAAATTGTGTTATAGCGAAAAATACCATTTTTCAACGTTTCTCATCGAGTAATATACATTGGCATCAAAAAATTGCGAAAAAAACTCCAAAAATTGATTTCTGGGGGGTATTCGAACTTCTAGGGAATGCATACCCCCAACCCCCTTCCCCACGCGCACATGGGGCATACCCCCTAACCCTCCCACCCAACGTCCACGTGCGGGTACGAGTATTTATCGTATTTTTTTGATTTTCATAAAACAAGAAAAATTCCTCGCATTTTCTATTTTTTTAAATGTTGAATAAAGGTATTTTGGGATGCACCAAAAAGAGTAACTATAATGAGAAAGGAATTTTTTGTTCAAGCATCATGAGTATTGACTTATTTAAAGTTATTTCATCGCATTTTTATGAAAATTACGAACCCACCTTAAGCGTAAATTTATTGATTCATTGCAATCAAAATGCTACTCAAGTACATACAATATATTCACTAATTAATCGACTAACTTCGTAGTATTCATTTTGCTTCCTAATCCATTTTTTATATTCCAAATCCAGGCTGTTTTCCCCATGCTGATATGATTCGAACAATTCGTTAACTTCTCTCCAACCAGAGTAGCCTTTAAAAAATCGTATTCATTCGTTGAAAAAGCTGTAACACATGCTCGATGCAATCTTAAAACTTATTTCTTATGAAAGAGTCATTTGAGAGTATTAATTACGATGGGAAGTGCTAATATACGAGTATGTACTAGGGACTTCTTGAAGAGATCCGAAGATGTAATGGTCCAGCCTAGTCAGACTGAAACGATGGAAATGGTTTGGTCACGTTTTACGAATGCCTGAAAACCGCCTTCCTGGAATAACAATCACGAGCCTGCCGGAACCCGGATGGAAACGCCCGCAGGGTGGCGTCAGAAAGACAATGCAGCGATTACTCATGAAAGAAGCCAAGGAATCTTTGGCCCCCTTCAACCTCAGCCAGAAACAATTCACCAACAAATGGCTTGGAATTTTATCTACTATAGCGCATGATAGACGCCAGTGGCGCCTGCAGATGGAACAGGATCATCCTGCAGTTGCAAGAAAATGAAGATGGCATATTCGCTTTCGAATGAAGCCTATAAGCAAGCAATGCACTAGGGAAGCATAGCGCCATACGAATTCTGAATAATATGGAGTTTTAGAAGCCCCGTTTCTTCCGACGAGACAAGGAAAGCCCAACAAAATCCTGAGTCTCATTGTTGAACAAAAAATGGGAAAATATGTATAATTTAAAATTCATTGCGTGTTCAAGTCAGGTACATATGTAATAGAAGTCTTAAAGCATTGAGAAAGACAATTAAGTCTGACTGCCAAATACTGCAATTATTTACCATTATGCGACCGAAAATCATTGAAGGCTTTTCCTTCGCCTAAAATAACAATGCATAAAAGTAGGGGCGTACGCAGGATTTTTTAGGGGGAAAGGGCAGTCCAAAATTAGTAACCCTATATTTTGAGATACGTTCACTGGGGCACAAAGTAGAGTGTATTTTCTGACGCTACCGAACCTGATCGATCCATTAAGCTCATTGAATTCAAATTTTTCCTAAAAAATTCCATTTTATCTTAATATGCTACAAAAAAATGACGTTTTTTTGGCGGCGCTTGAGACTAACTTACGGAAAATAATGATCCTATGGTGCGAAGCGCCGGAAATTTTGAGATTTTTCGAAGAAAATATGCCAATGTCTATTGTTTTCCATGCATTATTTTACCTTTCAAAATTATTTTTGGGCTAAGGAGGGAAGGGCGGCCGACCCCCACCCCTGCGTACGCCAATGCATTGAGATGACAAGACTGGTTCCTTGTGTTACACAACGATATATGTATGTACCTACGAAAAATGGCTTGTCAATTTATCAGTACAAAGAAGAAATTGAACGATCAAAAAACAATCGACCATGTTACGCAGTATTTTGCCTAATAATGATTGAATTAAATATATAAACTTATTTATGAGAGATGGTATGATCCCCCTAAGATTATGAAAAACCGGGTACTCTTAATAGGCACATTCAAGGAAAAAGGTGCTGTTGGCAAACTTTCGAGTTTATTGAGGAAAAACTAACTCTACAAATTATTAATTAATTAAGTCACTTCAATACGAATCTTGATCATATCATGGGGTCGTTTACTGAGTGTCCTGTCACACACAGCGATTTAATTAAATACAATTTTTCCTATCCATGGAAAACACAGTCAAAACTGGCATTTCGTTAGATAAAATGCACTTTGAAATCTGATTAATTTGTCTTCTGGCGTCAAGTTTAGCATTTAATAGACTGAAGCAAGTCGCGACCATACATAGGTGGGCAGCACCAAAATTCTGGACGGGGGTGCAAGATTTAAAAAAATAGTGATATGGCGAAAAAACACCATTTTTCAACGTTCACATCGAGCACTATCCATTGGCATCAGAAAATTGCGAAAAAACAAAAATTTTCAAAAATTATATTGATGGGGAAATGGTGTTTTGGTTTGGTTTAGAATACGACCGTTCTTTGGATTTTAACCCCTCGGACCACCCAATCCTATCGTTGCTTAATTCATTTAAAAAATCATATTTTAAGTCAATTATTTAACAAATAATAGTAATTTTTCTTCATAATTCCGTTATATAAACAGAACTTTATTTTTTTGACTATACATGCACATTATCATAGATAGCGCGTTAGCGAGTACCTAAAATATACTTGGACCCCCTAAAAAGTGACTACCCCCTACAGCTATAACGGGACACTTCTGCATTGTGCAGTTTTTTTAAAAGATAGATAATTAAAAAAGATTTCGTAGTCTTTTTTGTTTAGCCACTGTGTGATGAGCGTATCCAGTTTTACTGTAACGTTAAAACATATAGATTTTTAAATCTTAGGTCGGTCACACGACTTTTCTAACGCAGTATTGCATGCTGGCTAGTATAGTTTTTTAAATATAGACAATTAAATAAGCTCTGAACACTTTTTATTTTTTAGTGACTGACTTCCGGAGTGGCAATGTAAAGAGTGTAAACATCTAGGGTTGAAAAAACACATTTTGGTCGAGTTTTCGACTTGTTTATGTCTGTCAAATTCTTTGTATAAAAGTCCCCAAAAACCTATCTAAGGAAATTTACTACGGATCAAGGGCTACACGATGAATCTGACCGCGATCGATTGAAGTCAATGTGGAGTTAGTTCTGGCAGTTTAAAGTTCACACTCAGGTGGTAGACGAAAAAACACGTTTTTACCTCCTTTTAGTTTGTCAACCGCTCTGGTTATAAATTGAGAAGTACGAAGTAAAATGAAAATAAAGTACATCTCAATTATTACACATCGCACTTGGACGCATGTATTTAAACTCAATACAGAGTTAGTTCTAGGAGTGCAAAGTTTGAGGTAAAATAAAGTATAACTTCTGCGACAAAAAATGTCTTTGATCGTTTTTTGTCTGGCAACTACTGCATTTATGAGTTTCCAATAAATTTTTCTAATAGAATTGTACTACGGCTTGAGGCTACTTTCTGCTTACCAGTAAAATTTTTTTATACTCACGGAGTCAGATCTATGGATTTAAAATTCACACTCTAGTGGATGGTGTAGACAACAGGTTTTGTCTAAGATTTTTCCGCCAACTTATCCGGTTATAAGTCAGGGTAAATTGAATAGAAGAAAAATAAAGAAAATTTCAAGTGCTACACGTCGCAGCTAACCGCGATTAAAAAAGCTCAATACTGAGTTAGTTATGGGGGTGTAAAGTTCGAAATCAGGGGGTGTAGTATTAAGCGAAAAAACAAGTTTTCCCCTTTTCGATTGGTCAATATCTCAGATATTTTGCGGAATTAAAGTTTCCCACATACAAAGGAACTATGATTTAAAGGCTACAAATTGGCCCAAACCGAATTTCTTCGCACTCAATAGGGAAATAGATTCAGATTTTTAAAGTTTACAATGTGGTGGTAGTGAATGGTGGAAAAATACGTTTTTGTCCCATTTATTGATCGCCACTTCCTCCATTTAGAAGTCGAAATCAGTCAAATAAAATAAAAATAAAGTACTTTCTAAGGGATACACGTCACAGCTAATAGCGTTTATCTACATCAATATTCAGCTTTTTAGGGAGGTGTAAATTCAAAAATTAGGGGTTATAACCACACGTGGGCGAGGAATGGATTTGGGAGGGGGTATCCACCCTCAGAAGTTGAAATACCCCTCTCCCAGAAATCAAAATCCCCCCAACAGAATTCAATTTTTGAAATTTTTTTTGCTTTTTTAGCGATTTTTTGATGCCATTGGATAGTGCTCAATGAGAAACGTCGAAAATGGTGTTTTTTCCACCAGACGACCACTTTTAAGACCATTTTTGACCTTTGAAAATTTTTTTAACAACCAAATATTTTTCACCCCCACCCCAGAATTTCGGTGCTGTTCACCTATGCTTATAACGTGTTTCTGTCTTGTTTTTTTCAACCAACTTCTCCGGTTATGAGTCTTGACATGATCACAAGTCTAAAAAAGTACCAGGGGTCAAACGTCATACATCAGTTGGGGCGTTTGTATACACTCAACAGCGGTGTAAAGTGGTTTAAGTCTAAAATTTATTTGTCTTCAGACCATTGTGGGTAGATATAATTTTTTTCACAAATATTGATCGTAATATCAGAGTAATATCAGAATAACAAATCCGACTAAAATCTTCTTTACGCTCGTTGGTTGTGTAGACTTAACACTAGAAATTAATTTTAGTTCTAGAGCATTGCGGAACCTTAATTTTTTCTAAACGTTCTACGTACTCGTAACGTCAGAATTACGAGTCTGACTCTTAGCTTTCTCTACACCCAGCAAATGTGCAAAATTTACGCTATTTGATGCGTTCAGTTTACACTCAAATTTATTTTACTTCCAGAACGTTGAAAAACGTGATTTTTTTCAAAATATGTTCCGTAAGGTCAGATTACGAATCTGACTGTATGTTTTCTTTACACCCAGTAGCTGCTTAACGTTAACCCTCAGAATTATTTTTAGTTTCAGAGCGTTGCAGACGCTTAATTTTTTTCAAAATGTTCCATGTCACGTCAGGAAACGAATCTAGGCAGGGCGTAACAAGCTGGGGGCGGGGTGAGCGCCCCCAAATGAACAAATATATTTATTTTTCATAAGGAAAAAATTAAAAAATTCTCGAAGTCTAGTAAAAGGACAGTCAAAATGCGTTTCTAGCACACTTTTGAGCTACTAAAATCGGAATTCTCCAGGGCTTTGCGCCGGATTTCTTATTTACTATCTCATTTCTTACCTAAGAAGCCCGGATTTGACTTAAAAATAGCGAATGACAAAAATTTTCGGCCGCCGATTTATTATTTTCTTCATTAGTTTTCTTTGCAAGACCGCAAAATTAAATGCAAAGACAAGTATTTCGGAATGTTTTGGAGTCTAGCCTTAAGTTGATATTAAGAAACTAGTCGTACAGATAGCTTGAAAAATAGATTTTTTATATTTAAGTTTGAAATCAAGCAAGGAAATTTTTAATTCTTTCCCTCACCATGGAATAGATCTCGTCGAGGAACGCTCAAAAATGCCATCGTTTCGGCATATCGCCTAACGGTTCTCGAGATATAGGACTTCAAAAATTTCGGGCCCCACTGAAATAAAATCCTGGTTACGTACGCCCCTGAATCTAAGAGTAAATATTCTTTACAACCAATAGTTGCGTAAACTGTACGCTGAAAACGTTTGATCTGTTTAAGGTAAGGTTGTCTTATTTAAAAAAGATAAGGCTAATGTACAGAACAATATTGTTTCCCGCGTTTTTGGACTGCTGCCATTATTCTGGCATGTTACCGTATGTGTATACTGAAATCGTGCTAATTATAAGTAGTGTACTAGCAATAAAAAATGCTCCGATGGAAAAAAAGGACGAACATATTAAGAATTATGCATCATTAAGGACATAAAAGGAGGGTACTAGGGAGAAGTTACCTATGAATGTATGTGAATGTTTTAAGAATCTACTACGCTAAAAACGAATTATATTCTGCGACTTCTGGAAATAGCGTGCATTCACAAAACATTCTTCACTAGATCAGAAAAAAGAGAATATGAGGAAGCTTTGATGCGTTTTAATAAGCTATTAAGCATCTTATCAACATCAAATTTATCTTTCAATATATGACCAATATTAATTATGACAAGCACTTAATTGCTGGCCCATAGCAGTGCGTGCCATGCTAGCGTAAGAATGCACATTATATCGTTTTTGATTAGTCATCGCTTCTTTTTCAAGGAATAAGCTGTTCATCATAGGTAGCGCGTTAGCGCGTACCTATAATATACTTGGGTACCCCCAACACCTGGGCACCCCCCTACAGCTATAACGGGACACTTCTGGAAGGTGCGGTTTTTTTTAAAAGAAAGATAATAAAAAAATTCGCTGCCCGTGTTTTTTTGTTTTTCTTGAAACTCAAAATTGACTGTGTAAAGAAGGTGTAAAGTTTTTGTGTAACGTTATAACATAGGACAAATTTTGGGACCTTTTTACTGCGGCATGTGGACAACTAAGTATTGATGACTCGAAGGATTGAACAGAATAGGATAATAGAGGGATGAATTCTACAGATGACACTTTTTTTGTTTTTTGAAATTCGCATTATTTATCGAACGGCAGTGTAAAGAGTGCGAAAATCTGGGGGTGGAAAAGCACTTTTTGGTCGAGTTTTCAACCTTCCTATGTCCGATACTAACTCCGGTTATGAGGTTTTTAAAATGTTTTCTGACAGAAATGTAGAGCGGATCAAGGGCTACATTCTGCATATAAGCAAAGTCTTGTATGCTCTATGGTGAGTTAGATCCTGGGGTTTAAAGTTTACAGTCTAGTGGATGGTGTAAAAAAACGGATTTTAACTAAGATTTCTCTGCCAAATTTTTCCGCTTATGAGTCAGTGCAAATCGAAGACAGCATAAATAAAGTGCCTCACAGGGGCTAAACATCGCAGCAAACCGCATTTAAAAAAAAACGCAATATTGAGTTATTTATGGGGGTGTAAAGTTCGGAAATCAGAGGTAAAAAATGGGCTAAAAAACACGTTTTTTCCGAAGTTTGATTGATAAATCATGCCAAATAATTTTTGCAACAGAATTTTGGCACACAGGAATGTACTATGATTTCAAAGCTACAAATTGTACCAAACCGAATTTCTTTAAACTCAATGGGGAGTTCGGTACGGAATTTTAAAGTTTACAGTGTTCTAAATGATGGAAAATACGTTTTTGTTGCGTTTTTTGTTCGCCACTTTCTCCGTCCAGAAGTTGGGATAAGTCTAATAGAATAAAAATAAAGTGCTTTATATCGGGTGCATGTCAAAGCAAATTGTCTATACATTAATATTTAGCGAGTGTAAAGTCAAAAATTTGGAGTTTTAAATGCGTTTCTGTCTTGTTTTTTCTGCCTGCTTCTCCGGTTACGAGTCAGGGACACGTTTATCAAGTCTAGAAATGGACCAGGAATCAAATTTGATATGCCAGTCTGGCGCATATGTTTACACTCTACGGTGTTGTAAAGTAGTTTACACCAATTGTTAGTTTGCCCATAGAACATTATGTAGACTTAATTTTTTCATAAATATTAATCGTAATATCGGAACAATATCAAAATTACGAATCTGACTAAAATCTTCTTTACACTAGGTGTTTACATGAAGTTTACACTACATATATATTTATCTTCGTTTTTGAGCATTCCTGAAACCTAATTTTTTCTTGGAGCCTAGAAGTTTTCAAAGGATCAAATGTGAGACGTCACGTAGGCGCGTTTGTTTACATCCAACAGTGATGTAAAGTAGTTTACATTAATTGTTTATATGTCCTCAGACCATTGTAGAGACATAATTTTTTCATGAATGTTGATCATAATATCCGAGTAATTTTTTACACTGCATGTTAGCCTTTGTTCTGTAGCATTGCAAAAATCGAAATTTTTTCCTGATATAAAATATTTACAGGGAATGAAATATATACGTCAATTGGGCGCGCTTGCTTACACTCAGCAGTATTGCAAAGTGGTTTAAACCTAATGTTTATTGTCTTTAAAACATTATGGAGACTCATTTTTCCATAAATGTTGAAAGAAATATCGGAGCAATATCAAAATTACGAATCCGACTAAAATATTCTTTACGCTATGTGTTTGTGTAAAGTTTACGTTACGTGTTAACCCTAATTCGATAGACTTGCAGAGACTTTGTAACTGAAGTCAAGAAATTTTCAAGGATTCATATGTGAGACATCAATTAAGTGAGTTTGTTTACCCTCAAAAGTAATCTAAAGTGATTTAAAAATTATGTTCAAGTGTCCTTAGATCATTGAAGAGATGTAATTTTGTCTTAAATGGGTTGCATTAAAGTTAAATCTTTCTTAGCCGTGTTTATAATATGTTTCACAAAATCTTGCACATGGAGAGCTATCGTTTAATTGATGTAAATTGCCTGCAAAAGTGGTTTAAAATGAACCAGCAATCACACTACTGTGCACAGAAGTCGACAAAGATATACAGCTTTATTGTAATCATGTACATTAATAAGCCGTAAACTGTTAGTATTCTCTACACCTAGTAGTTGTGTAAAGTTTGCACTATTCATTTGTTGTTAATATGTAGTCTATACTACAAATTTATTTTACTACCAAATCAAAGCGTTAGTGTTCCTTACATTTGATATTTGCGTGAAGTTTTTGAATTTTTGCCGAAAATCTTTTGCCTTCTAATTTACCAACATCCCGCCTTTTCCATTTTCTTGAAGTTTAAAATCTTTTATAATTCTCTCATAATTTAATGGTAGGTTTTAACTTTAAGTTTCTCTTGGTTTACAACTCTCGCTTAGCAAGCTCATTTTTCAAAACTTTTTCATAGTGATCAGATTAGTTGCGTTTAGTTTGGAATTGGTGGACGGTCGTTATTTTATTACTCGGCTTAAATAAACCAAGTGACTATCTTTTGATTATTTTCTTCATCGCAAATTCAAACATCCAATTTTCAATTTGAAAATTGATCCAATTTTCACTTTGAAAATTGAAAATTGGGTGTTTTTAATTTCAAAAGTCACAACACATTGTGCTTGTGTATTGATTGAGTGAGGATTTGCAATGTGAATTCGTTGGTTAAATTTTTGTGCTTGATTATAAGTGAACTGCACATTAAGAAGAAATAACTTAATGCAGTTTTAATTTGAAAATGGATGGTGTCAATAAGGTTGTCTTGTTTAAAAAGGATAATGCTGATGTTAAGAACAATATTGTTTTCCGCGTTCTTGGACTGTTGTCATTATTGTGGCATGTTACTGATTGTGTTTACTGACTGATGTACTGAAATCACGCTAATTAAAAGTAGTGTACTAGCAAAGAAAAATGCTCCGATGGAACAAAAAAGATGAATATACTTGGAATTGTGATTATGGATGTAAAAGGAGGGGACTAGGAAAAATCTACCTAAAGTCGGAAAATCTGCTAAAAATCACACTTTCTCTAAGCAACGCAAAAAATCGATGTATATTCTGCGGCCTCTAAAAAAGTGTCTTTTTTAAATAATGTTCGAAGTTTCAGATAAGAGTGTATAAACGAAATCTATCATGGTTACTTTTTTAAATTGCTGGCACCTGATTGATAGAAAACTAAGAGGTATTGTATTTAAAGTTGTTTTGTTTTATGAGCATTATAGCAAGCAAAGCAGGAGCCGATTGATTAGTGCACACAATCGTTTCGGGCATGCTAGTGTATCTACATTAAGTCTGTTTCAAGTCAACTTACGTGTTTCCTACTGTTTTTAACCAACCATGTCTTCAATTGTCTTCGATGTTTGCTATTTCATTCAATTGGCTTGGAAGACTGTTAGTTTACTTAATATCATTTCCCATAGCTACTGCATAGCTAACGTGCTGCTGTTTCAATCATTGTTATGGTTGAATATTTATTTTAATCTGTTGGCCGCAGAATATACATCGATTTTTTGCGTTGCTTAGAGAAAGTGTGATTTTTAGCAGATTTTCCGACTTTAGGTAGATTTTTCCTAGTCCCCTCCTTTTACATCCATAATAATCCACAATTCCAAGTATATTCATCTTTTTTGTTCCATCGGAGCATTTTTCTTTGCTAGTGTTGTTTATTTTTACGTCGAAGGTGCAACTCATTTCTGTAGGCGGCAGAACATACTTCGATTTTTTGCGTTTTTTAGCGGAAGTCTAATTCATAGTTGACTTTTAAAACTTTTAGAGGCATACATAGTTAACTTTTCAATACTCCCCCAGTGTTTTTTTGCACAAGGTCCGTTTGTACATGTACAAAGATGGTCCCTAAAAGTCTTTGTACATTTCGTACACACAAATTTTTGGGTACTATAATATGGTACAGTAGCGATTTTAGTGTGGCAAAAACAGAGTTCTTCGACCTTTGGTTACGTATTTTAGCAATTTATAGGTTTCTGAGGGCAAAAATCAGTAATAATCGTCTCAAAACGGCGCGAAGCGCCAAAAAATTTGGCATTTTTCCTTTCAAAATGCAATTTCTGAAATTATAAAGATATATAGAACACAACAATTGCTCATTTCGGCGCGGAGCGCCGAGAATTTTTGCGAATTTCAAACCCTTTTTTGTAGTTTTTGTCTTTCAAAAAATCTTTGTACATGTACAAAGACGGTCCCCAAAAGTCTTTGTACATCGCGAAAAATCAATGCCGAATACAAAAAAACCATGCTCCCCCTTTTATGTCCTTAATGATGCGAGATTCCAAGTATATTCGTTCTTTTTGTTCCATCGGAGCATTTTCTTTGAGTACGTTCGATCATAATAATGGTAGGCACGGCCTTGAAATTACACATCATAAATTTTAGAATGATATAGAGCTCTCAAGAGTTATTTTCATTACTTCCCCCATGTTAGATATGTACGTACAACGTCTTTGATATATAGACTTGTAGACCAAATTGAAATAATTGCGATCACTTTAGGAATTCTTCAGGAATATTTTCTCAACTCTTACAATAAACCATCATCCACTGATTTTAAATGTACGACAGAAGGACGATACTTCGTATTATGAAGCACAAAAAAGTATCTTAATGTTAATCGCTTCACGTGGAATTAAGAACGATGAATACTACGAACAGAAATATGTCTGTTGTAAACAGATGCTTCAAGAAAAATGCACATAGCCTAATCAAGAATAAGTACATATATGATTAAATACCAGGACTCGCTTCAATCATACATCCAACTTTATTTCTAACTTCGGCCAGCCTACGCACAAGCGCTTCTTGAATGATGAACTTGAAATTTTGCGGCATACGCGTCTGGAAAATGATTACGTACATGTATGTACTTACTCTTAGAAACAAATGGCACTCAATAAATTCATCTATCGAATGTACATAACAAGATTCTACTTATTTTACTGACGTTTTTGAATAAAGTAATTCATACGTGCTCTTGAAGTTTAGATACTATCAGATGAGGGCCAGGCTAGCTGACTCCACAAGCCCTACTAACGTCTAGGCTAATACAGTCAATTTTCTTAAAATGTCAGAATAACTACTAATGTTTGCTTTTTTAAACGTTTTCCGCTATCATTTGGCTCACACAACAAATATCAATTTTAAATAGTCACTTTTAGTCATATTTGGTTGAAATTTATAGCTTTTTATTTTAGAGTTTCTATGCTCCAGTAAGGAAAAGAATAGCTAGAAACGTTAAAAGGTGATTCCGATGCGTACTAGTCGTTTTTTATTCCTAAAAAGCTCGTTGGAATGAATTTCTGAAGCCGAACCCTTGCATTTTTGTTCTGTGCATACATAAAATAGTCATTTCTTATTATGCTTCTAATGACCAGAGTACTTGCGGTGATAACAGCAAAACATGTCGAAGGTGTGCAGGCAGCAAGTTCACACCAGTGGCTCGTCAGTCAAAAACACCATCCACCAATAGACTTGAATTAACCGATACATTTCCTTAGAACATGTATAGAAACAGAACTGTCCTGCTAATTTATTCGAGTATTAATACTAAACAAATGTACATTTTCATTGGATGACATGGACTTGGAAAAATTAGCAATAATCCGGAGCCAAAATATTCAATTACGTATACCAAACTTATCAAAAAAATTATTTCTTTTGTCGAAAAGAAAAAGATAGTTGCCTACATTAAATTTTAATTATATCAAAACCTAATTACAGTATTTTCATCCACGAAATCGGTACTGGAAAAGTCATTCGCGAAGCAGCATGACATTGTCGGGTCTAGTAGACCAACTTTGTGTGCACACAGTAAGTCCTGCAGGCATTCTTTGACCTGAGATAGAAGACACAGAAAAATACAGATAGGTACATGCGGTCTGAAATAAATACCGAGAAAAACGTAAAATTTTATAAAAGTAATGAAGCCTTTTCGTTACACAATGACAAGTTACAAGATTAAAAACCGCTAATGCTGATAAATTCGTCGTGTCAGTTATCAAGCATCTGATGTACTCTGCTTTTTATTTGAGAATTAGTATAAATTACGAAGGCGTTCTTCAAAGCGCGATTTGACTAAGATTCGTAACTATCATTCAGATGTCAATCTAAATAAATATATCATAAAGAACTGATATCCTATTAATTTTTACTCAAAAATTAATTTGGCCAAAATTTGCTTGTCTTTTGTTTTTGCATTCCTATCAATAAAAACGTATAGAACCAAAAAATGCTAGCAGAGAAATACGAAAATAAAGCTAAATGCCCATATACTCGTATTTTACAAATTTAATGAAGACTGTTAAAGAAGTAACAGGTGAGTCAAAGCTTCATTAAAATCGTAGCTGACCTTGTACGGAAGTAGACTGGCAGACAAAGCTAATTCGTGCAATATGTAGTACGTAAATAGCTTATGACGCAATCGCTTTATTTCTTGCTTAACGTCGAACATCTGAAGCCTCAGAATATAATTAGAAAACGACAAAATCTGTCAGCGCTCGAAAAAGTCTATGAACGCAGTATACAGATTGGTCAGGTAAAATACATATTCAACGTCTATTGCAGACATACATATAACACCGCAAAAGTTGGGAGATAGTCGGCCATTCTTAGCGGCTTAAATAACCTTCAATTTTTGACCAAAATAAGAAAAAAGCATCTAAAAAACGGCCTAAGAATTCAAGTGCTTGCTAAAAATCGACAACGGGGAGGGGGACATAGATGCACAAGGAGGGAGTCGGCAGGAGAATTAAATCCAAGAAATCCTAACCAGCAAATTCGGTGCTCAGAATTGTTCTTGCCATTCAAGCAACAAAAATGGTCAAAACAGCATATTAAATGCTTTATCGAGTTATTACCGCATCTTTAAAGCATTTTTAGTCAGTTTTGACGGCATTTTATCGCATTTATGACTGAAGAATATACGAAAAAATTGATTAATTTCGGGCGCTTTTCGATAAAAAAGCGCATAAAAATATCGGAAAGTTTTGACATTATTGCTGTTTTTGTACTCAAACATGATACAAAAAACGTTCCGTTAGTTGAAAATCGCAAAAAAATTCAAAATCGGATAGTATAGACCAGTCTGACTGAACCTTCAAAGAGGAATTGTAATACCCCATTTACCCCAATGTGCATGTAGAGAAAGGTTAAAAAACCGGCACGTATACAACTTAGCAGGCACAGGCCCGTATCCGTATTCAACGGGGATATGGGAGGACCCGCGTTCCCCCCCAAAAATTGAATATGCGAATTATTTTTCCCTTTACTCCCTGTTTTTTTAGCCAAAAATCGAGAAAAAAATTTCGGCGAGTCTATTTAGTCCGAAGCGCGCGGTTAAAAACACTCCATTTTCAGTCTTTAAATAACCTAACGCGTATTTATTGTCGATGTCATCTGTTTTGCACAGTTTTTATGCGGAAAATGAGATTTGCTAAAGAGGGTGTCGATTGGGTTCTCATAATATTTAAGGCATCTGGGTAGCAAAATTTACAAAGTTTACAGCTCTAGTGGTCGTAAAACGGCTTTTTTAATTCATCCTTTGGTCCCCTTATGTTTTTTAAAAATTTTGATCCTCCCCCGAAACAAAAATCCTGGATACGGGCCTGAGCAGGTATATACAGAAAATTGTTTTCCAAATTTTTCTAAATCTAATGAAATATGATCAATTCTGATACGGTGATCACGAATATGAGATCTGGTTTTATTATATACAGGTGCAAATTCTGAAACATTTCAAAATTTTTCCAAGTTTTCTAAATTTCTCAAATTTATTCACATAACTAAGCCACGGTTTTTTTTTTGTACTTGGCAAAGATTTTTCCCGATGTACAAAGACTTTTCGGGACCGTCTTTGTACATGTACAAAGATTTTTGGGAAGGCAAAAATTGCAAAAAAGGTCTGAAATTCGAGAAAATTTCTCATTTTTTTACTCTATTGGTCTGAATTTCCAAATTCCCCACATACATGTCTCGCCGAAATGAGTAATTGTGTGTTCTATATATCTTTATAATGGCAGAAATTGCATTTCAAAAGTAAAAATGTCAAATTTTTCGGCGCTTCGCGCCGTTTTAAGACGATTCTTAGTGATTTTTGCCCTTAGAGACCCAGAAATTAGCTAAAACACTACGAAGAGTCGAAGAACTCTGTTTTTACCACACTAAAATCGCTGCTGTACCATATTATAGTACCCAAAATTTGTGTGTACAAAATGTACAAAGATTTTTAGGAAGACAAAAACTGTAAAAAGGTGTAAAATTCCCGAAATTTTCGGCGCTTCGCGCCGAACTGATAAATTATTTGTCCTATATATCTTTAAAATGGCAGAATTTGCATTTAGAATGGAAAAATGTCAACATTTTTCGGCGCTTCGCGCCGTTTTCAGATAATTTTTAGTAATTTTTGGCGCCAGAAACCCAGAAATTAGATAAAATAACTACCAAAGATCGAAAACCCTGTTTTACCGCTCTGAAATCGCTACTGTACTATATTATAGTACACAAAAATTTGCATGTACAAAATGTACAAAGACTTTTGGGGACCATCTTTGTACATGTACAAACGGACCTTGTACAAAAAAAAACACTGAACTAAGCCCAAGCCTGAAGTAGAGGGTTTCTTTCTTTAGATTAGGCTTAGGCTTAGTGGTGATTATTATTATTATTAATACTTAAACAGTTGATTTATGCAGAAATAACTAACTCAAATTCACGTTATAAACTGCAATAAGCAGAATCTAAATAAGTCAGAAAATACTCTGCTATGATTAAACGGATATAGTATTCGTGATCACGGTATAAGAATAAATCATAATTGATCAAATTCAGAAAGTTTGAAAAATTTTTCCGCACCTGCTAAACTGTATAAGTGCCAAAAAATCTTGGTCTTTGGGAGACACATTTTTCACTTTTTTAAGTTCAAAATAATAATAATAATAATAATAATAATAATAATAATAATAATAATAAAATTTATTAGCCAATTACTACCTTAGAAAATGCAATAAAAAATTACATGAAGAAAGGATTTAATGAAAGCTAATGTCGAAAGAACGAAGGAAAGTTTGCATAATAGCATAGTAATGGCTGAGACGTACAGGCGGATCGCGCTCACGTACGCCCCTTTAGGAACTCATCTAAACAAAGTTTAGAAATCAAATACTTAAACAGTTTTATAAAGACACATGAAGGTCTCCAAAAAAAGATTTTGATAAGAACCATGGCCAAATCAAGTCAGCTGTTTATGGTCAAAGAACACAAAAATAAGGGTGATATAAATGGTCTAGGACAATAGAAAGACCCAGAAAAATTACGAATATTATAATTTTAAAATAAAATACGACACATAGACCTTAAACATTTTTTGATGGGGCATACCTATAGATAAGTATCACTCTCTTATATGTAATGTCCTAATTTCTAATATACCTACCTACTAGTGATCGACCGGGCCCCTGCCCCGCAATCCCGGCCATTTTTCAGCATCCCGCCCCCGGCCGGGCAAGGTAAAAAAAGTGGCCGGGGCCGGGGAAAATTTTTTAGTGTAATTCGTATTTTGTACAGGCTGTGATACTGGCACTTATTTATCAATGAGCAAGTGTTAATTTTGAGAACTGTACTGATTAGACCATATGTATACTTACTTAGTCCTTGTTATAACTTTTCTACAGTGTATAAATGAGCTTTTACTGAATAAATGTTCAGGAAAATCTGCATCTTTTCGATTCCTCCACTTATCTTATTTAAACAAAATGCTACTTTTAACTCATTCATTCATAGCTACGACCATTAGAGTTGACAAATATGTACGTTCGATTTCTAGTTAGAAATTGTACGTTTTCAACAAACTATTTCTACAAAAAAACACTTTTACATTTAATTGAATGGGAACCGTGTGCTTTAAAACGCGTTTCCTGTGTAATAGTTATTAGGACGGAGCTTAATTATAGGCGAATATAAACTATGCTGCAGAATTACGTCCGATCCGATAAACTAAATATGTCTCAAATAGTTTCCCTAAGGTTCAGAGTTGAGGGAGGGGTGAAATCCCAAATCGGAGGACCAGAAAATTAGTGGTAAAACAGGGTCTTTTGACTTTTGATTGTATATTTTAGCTAATTTCTGGGTTTCTAACGCCAAAAATTACTAAAATTGTCTCAAAACGTCGCGAAGCGCCTAAAAATTTGACATTTCTCCATTCTAAATACAAATTTTGCCATTTTAAAGATACATAGGACAGACAATTTTTCATATCGGAGGGGAATGCCGAAAAATTTTTGGAATTTCATACCTTTTCACAGTTTTTATCTTCCCAAAAATCTTTGTGCATGTACAAAGAGTCCTGAAAAGTCTTTGTACATCGGGAAAAATCTTTGGCGAATACAAAAAAATACTGTTTTGTACATGCAAATTTTTGTATACTTTTATATGGTACAGTAATGATTTCAGTGTGGTAGAACATAGTTTTTCGACCTTTAGTAGCGTATTTGGCTAATTTTTGGGTTTCTGAATATTTGACATTTTTCCATTTTTCCATTCTAAGCGCAGTGTTGCTTATTACAAGATTTAATTCGCATATTACAATTTTTGTAATATTTCTGATTTTGTAGTACAAGTTGTTTTAGCTTTCTCCGTCGAGTTTTATGTCTGAATTCCATCAAAAGCTCATAAAAATTTCGGCACTTCGCGCCGGACTAATATTATCAACTAAATTCAGGCCGAATCATCACATTTTGAAGCACGGTCTTTTTGTATTTGGCGAAGATTTTTGCTGATGTACATAGACGGTTCAGGACCGTCTTTGTACATGTTCAAAGATTTTTGAAGAACAAAAACTGTAAAAAGGTGTAGAATTTCTTATTGCAAATCCTACTATTTTAAAGATTTTCACAGGGGGTAAGCGGCTGCAAAAATGGAGCCGCTTACCCCCTTTCCCTGAAAATTGCAGAGAAATATACACGTGACAGAGGGTTTGGGCCATCCCCCATCCACGCTTTGAAGCCCTGAACTTCCTTGAAAGTCAGAAAATATTCGACCACCCTCCCCCATTTTTTGGCGAAAGCCTGCACTTTTTTGGCTATTTTTATGTGTTATTACCATTTTTGATCTCGTCGCTAAGTCCCTCCTTCTAAAAATGGCGAGGGACCCCCTACCCTAGATTTCCAGCCGTTGCATATATACTGAGGGACCCTGATAAAATTTTAAGCGATTACATGCATGTTTTATAGTGATAGTTTATCTATTTACTCTAGCTCACATTATAAAATAATGTTTCACTTCGTGAATTTCTAATAGTCAGGTACACTTTTGCCATACTAAAAAATTAAGTTCAAAAAATTCAAAAGGTTTTCACCAAAAATCGTCTGACAGTGACTTGTGTCTTGGACCCTGAGGGGGTAATACCCGTCCCCCTTATGGGAATGTGTGATGTCTCATTTATTACATCCAATACCTATTGTATCCAATGGCTACAGCAGCAGTAGCAGTAGCTAAGATTCGAATGATATAGAGTGTGCTAATAGCAGCGACATAGACCTTATTGATGATTTAGACAATGAAACATTAGACTAAATTTGTTTCTTGTGACATAAATAGTAATAAAACTTGATATGAAAAGGCGCAACCTAACTTTGCGCTTGCCATTTACTACTGAATGGAGCAATCGCTAATTATTTCTTTCCTATGCCCATCCCAAGTATGTGTCATGCAATAATATTTTCCTTGTCTGACCCCGGCCAGCCCCGGCCGGGGATTTTTTTCCAGCCCCGGTGCAGCCCCGGCCCCGGCCAAAAAAGTCGCCCCGGTCGATCACTACTACCTACCTATTACTTCTGGACAAATGAAAACTTCATCTAAAAAAAGCACAATGGAGTAACTTAAGAATATGGTACTTTCAGAATACTAAGAAATAAACTTCAGAAAAGCGAATTTTTTCGCTCAGTACTCAGAACATGTTGAAAGAAAGCGCGGAAAAAAATTTTATCCGTCCATGCTCAATATTACAAAAGCTATGGGTTTCGTCAATTAGCCTCTTCTCGACCTAAGCGAGCATCTTCTCGACCTAAATATTTGAAGATTCAAACAGCTGAATGTAGAATCACACACAGATACCAAATTTACATCGACCTTAGCATCTATACATCGACCGAGCGAGCGATCTCGACCTAAGCAGCTTAAAACACCTTTTCAGATATACTAAGCCTAAGCCTAAGTATAATAGAAGCAAAAACTTAAATTTTTGTATATCTTGTGAAGTAAAACCGAAAAACATGCAAAAAAAATATGAAATTTTTTTTGCTTTTCCGCCTTTTTTCTTCCTTCTCCTTCATTGCTATGCTTCATCCCGTAATTTCAGCCCATATTATTTATTTCTGACAAATGTGTAAGTCCTTGGATCGAGGCGTTTAATCGTCCCACCCAACAATCACATAGAGAGTTGCCTGCACTGCAACTTTGCAAGTATGGCTCAGATTTTAACCAAATTTTCTTTCCGCGCTTCAATTTGTCATGTTCTACCGTTTTGGCAAAAAAATTTTGGCATTCCATATTCGTTTTGCACCTTTTCAAAAATTTTTTTCAAATCGACCTAAGCATCTATATATACATAGATCTGAGCATCTATACATCGACCTAAGCATCTATACATCGACCTGAGCGGGAGCGACCTCGACCTAAGCAGCTTGAAACACCTTTTCAGATATACTAAGCCTACGCCTGAGTATAATAGAAGCAAAAACTTAGATTTTCGTAGGTATATCTTATCGAGTAAAACCGAAAAAAACATGAAAAAATATGAAAAATTTTTTAAGTTCTTTGAAATTTCAAACAGCTTCTCGCGCCTTTTTTCTTTTTTCTCATTCATCTCTATGCTTCCTTCCGTAATTTCAGCCCATATTATTCATTTCTGACAAATGTGTAAGTCCTTGGATCGAGCCGTTTAATCGTCCCACGCAACACTCAAATCGAGAGTTGCCTGCAACTGCGCAAGTGTGGCTCAGATTTGCACCAAATTTTTTCTCCGCGCTTCAATTTATCATGTTCTATGATTTTGGCAAAAAAATTTCGGCATTCCGTATTCGTTTTGCAACTTTTCCAAAAGTACCATATTCTTAAGTTTAGCCAAGCACAATATACAATAAGCGGGGATGTCATAAATATACATTTAGGATAGGTACGCGCAGAAAGTAGGTAGGTAACTTACGGGTGTCGATAAGCATAGGCGTAGCCAGGATTTTCGCCAGGGGGGGGGAATTCCAAAAAATTTTTTTCGTCTATAAAAATGTGTAAAAACGCGCGGGGCCGTTAAATAACGTGTTTTTGGGCTTTTCACATCATCCTGCACGATATAAGCCATAAAAAATTAAATTTTCTTAAGAAATTTTCCATGTTTTTGACTAAAAAAATGCTTCTTATACGTGCGAAGCGCTAATTTTTTGATTTTCTACCAATAAAACGGTAGAAACTGCCAAAAAATAGAATAAACCGGCGCGAAGCACTTAATTTTTCGATTTTTCATCGCAAAACAGCATCACGCAACCATATTGCTCACTTTTTAAAAATGTAAGAATTTTCCCCAGGGGAATTCTTCCCCCCCACTGGCTACGCCAGTGTCGAGAAGTAGATTTTCAAACCGACAGGGAAATCTAGACACACCCCAGCTTATCTATTCTGCAGTTACGGATCAAGTCGAGTTTTTGTTATTTTATCTTTCTTGTGTGCGTGTGTTTTTCGGACATAGCGAATAAGTTTGTTTTTTTGTTGTTTGGGTTGAGTTGAGTTCATCATCATCCGCGGAGGGACCGACGAATGAAAATGCAGCACGGCCTTATTTGAGGTACGAAACGACAGTAATTGTCACTAAAATACAGCATACCTAAGGAATGCGCTGTAAATATATACTTGCGTTATTACGTCTTAATGCTTGTGTGAAAAGATGATTAAATTAACAGTAGTTAGGGTTCAGTGATAAGATGGAGTAAATACTGAAATGAATTTCATGGATATACAATGAGAGCATCATTATTAATCATTTGTTTATACTGTAAAATTGAATTCTCCAACAGTCTATGTATTTCATAAAAACGTTTTAGAAAGAAGAAAGAAAATTTTATTACTAATACCAACAGTTAAAATACAAAATGACAAGATATATAATAAATGCAATTACGAATTAGTAAAGGGACATGCGAGTCAATGGAATGACAAGTTTTACGCGCGCTCCACAAGATATCTAGATAAATCAAAGTTTGCTAATCTAGATTTAAATATGTTTAGGTTAGGGGAAGAAACAATGAAGTCAGGAAGATCGTTCCAAACTGCGATGTATTTGTAAAAGAAATCAAACTTTTCTAAATTAGAATGTACAGTAGGTATGACTAATTTAAATCTATTAATGCTACGGGTAATATTATGATTAAATACAAAAAAATCATCAGCTTCCAAACATGATTTATGACAAATAATTTGATACATCATACACAGACAAATCTGCAAGCGTCTTAATTCAAGTCTGCACAATTTAAGTTGTGTTAAACGATCCTCGTAAGAAAGAATATTATTATAGCCAAAAATATATTTAGTGAATCTACGTTGAACAGCTTCCAATCTATCCATATCCTTAAGATAAGAGGGGTTCCATACACTGCAACAATACTCTAATAAAGGTCTAACATAACAACTATAAGCTTTAACAAGATTACCTTTATCACGCGAAAAATGATTTGCGTATTAAAAATACATCTAAAGAAAGCTTTTTTAATCAAAGAATTATAATGTTCCTTGAATTTTAAATTTCGAGGAATCAAAACTCCTAAATCACGGACAAACGGATCACTAGAAATAATTTCCCCATTTAGTCTTATAAACAGCTTTTTGATTATTATTACCCAAATATAGAACTTGACTTTTGGTTCGAGAAATAGGTAAATCCCATGCAATTGCCCAGTCAATAATCTTATCTAAATCAGACTGTAATAATTTCACAGTTACGACTAATATTGAAAATTTTGATATCATCTGCAAACATATAAACCGTACTACAAATATTATCACATATACCATTTATAAAAATCGAAAAGAGCGTAGGTCCAAGGACACTTCCTTGGACGACACCGCTGGTAACAGGCACATAATCTGAAAAAGACTACATGCATCACAATTTTTTATTCAACCAACATGAACCGATCGCAAAACCGGATTACATTACAGCATCAACTAACTTGACACTGTGTAACAAGCATTTGAATTTTTTATTACACAACGATATCTTACTGTAGAATAGAGGTAAGAGAAAACTAAAACGCTAAAATGATTAGTTGTGGATTTATAACCTTAACTTAAAGTTAATTCTCAAACTCGTAGTTTGTATGCTAATCTATTATCGAAAGTTTTCCAAACAATAGGCTGAACTGGAAGAGTACGGCAAATGTAAGCTTCGTTCCATAGTCACTCGTCAATTGTCGTGCTACTGTGGTAAAAACTTTAAGTGTATGTACATAAAACGGACCATATAAATAGTCTTCACATTACCTATGTACGTGAACTATTTCTAATTAACTTCATACAATTTGAATGAATGAATGAATGAATGAAATAATTTATTACTGAAACGCGACAATTACGAAAGATGTAAAAGAGTAATAAAACGCACGGTCAAAAGAATAAAAGCGTAAAGCAAAAGGCGATGAGCGAGTCATGAAAATGACGATTTAAGCCCGCCCTATGATAAATTTGGATAAGTCGACATCAATTAATCTAGATTTGAATATATTTAAGTTAGGGGAAGAGACTACGAAATCAGGTAGGTGATTCCAAACAGAGATATACTTATTGAAAAAGTCAAATTTTTGTAAATTAGAACGGACAAGAGGAACAACTAGCTTGAAACGATTTGTGCAGCGAGTAGTATTTCGATTAAGCACAAAAAAATCTGTCATGGAAAGACAAGATTTTTGACTAATAATTTGATACATCATACATAGGCAAGCGAAATAAAACGAAAAGCTTATCAGTTAACGCAAAAGACTGACTATATACGTTACTGTAGTTGATGCATTTCGAAATACTTTCCAGAGTTGCCAGGTGCAGGAGAATTCTCCTGAATTCAGGAGAATCTAAAATTTTCAGGAGCAGGAGCAGGAGAATGGGCTTTTCAGGAGAAATTTCAGGAGAAGTTGTAAACATGCAGGAGAATGCAGGAGAATTTTAAAATGTCAGGAGAATTCAGTGGAATCCTGAAAATCTAGGAGAATTCAGGAGAATTTTCAAAACTTTAAACAGCAAGTTATAATGATTATCATACATTATCCTTCTTACTGTAGTTATTTAGTTGTATATAATTTTATACTCTAGATCTTTCTCACATTAAGAATTTATTTCGTTCATAGTTAAGACCACCGTTTTTTCCACTTTTTGGTCTATTTGTCAACCAAAAATTTTAGGAAATTGAAAAACATCTTTGGGCTTGGTCGGCATTTGTGGAAAATTTTTGTAATGTTAAAAATGCGTTTTAGAGAGTTAAAACTTCAAAAATTTTTTTGGCGCTTCGCGCCGAATTGCTTAAATTCTTACTTATTAGTAATCCTTAAGCCGCGCCGCGCCATTTCTATCGACAATTTGGTCTAGAACTTCACTACGTTTGAAAATCCTTATTTTCTGCACGGATTCAGTTAGTTTTTTAATGCATAAATGCGTTTTAGAGATTTTTTAAAATTTTTTTCAAAATTTTGATGCATTTCGAAATACTTTCAGAAGAATAATACTAATGCTATCTCTGATATACAGGATACGCAGTCAGGGGCGGATTTAGGTGGGGGGGGAAATTTTTAAATTAAATTTAGTAAATTTTCAACTTAAAAACACTATTAAAATTTTTCGCGCTTCGCGCCGAATTGTTTTAATTTTTTTTGTTATTAATATTTGAGCCGCGCCGCGTCAAATGCAGCATTTTTATCGAAAATTTGATCTAGAACTTTACTACGATTGAAAATCCTTATCTTCTGCATCGGATTCGGTTAGTTTTTGTTATGCAAAAATGCGTTTCAGAGAGGTGAAACTACAAAAAATTTTTTTCGGCGCGCGCGCCGAATTGATTCAATTCTTACTTGTTATTGATGTTTAAGCCGCGCGGCGCCAATTGCAGCATTTTTATCGATAATCTGGTCCTAGAACTCCACTACGATTGAAAATCCTTACCTTCTGCACAGTTTTTGAAATGCAAAAATGATTTAGAGAGCTAAAATTTAAAAATTTTTCTGCGCTTCGCGCCATTTGATAAATTATAGTTTTAATTGTCAAAAACGACTTCAGAACACAGTTTTTTTTGTATTCGGCAAAGATTTTTCCCGATGTACAAAGACTTTTCGGGACCGTCTTTGTACACGTACAAAGATTTTTGGAAGACAAAAATTGCAAAAAAGGTCTATAATTCGAAAAAATTTCGCGCTTCGCGCCGAAATGAGTAATTGTGTGTTCTATATATCTTTATAATGGCAGAAATTGCATTTCAAAAGTAAAAATGTCAAATTTTTCGCGCTTCGCGCCGTTTTAAGACGATTCTTAGTGATTTTTGCCCTTAGAGACCCAGAAATTAGCTAAAACACACTACGAAAAGTCGAAGAACTCTGTTTTTACTGATACTAAAATCGCTGCTGTACCATATTATAGTACCCAAAAATTTTGTGTGTACAAAATGTACAAAGATTTTTAGGAAGACAAAAACTGTAAAAAGGTGTAAAATTCGCAAAATTTTGGCGCTTCGCGCCGAACTGATAAATTATTTGTCCTATATATCTTTAAAATGGCAGAATTTGCATTTAGAATGGAAAAATGTCAATATTTTTCGAGCGATTCGCGCCGTTTTCTGATAATTTTTAGTAATTTTTAGCGTCTTAAACCCAGAAATTAGCTAAAATACACTACCAAGATCGAAAACCCTGTTTTACCACACTAAAATCGCTACTGTACTATATTATAGTACACAAAAATTTGCATGTGCAAAATGTACAAAGACTTTTGGGGACCATCTTTGTACATGTACAAACGGACCTTGTACAAAAAAACTGCTTCAGAATTGGCTAGAATGTTTTACTGAAGGAAGGAAATTCAAGTTTCAACATAAATAACATATACTGATCGAGATAATCTTCTAGAGCGCGAAATTTTTATACAAAAAGTGCATCAAACACCGCTATTGCATGTGTATATAAAATTTTTCACTTAAAAACACTGGTTTTTTGATATGGTGCGCTCTATTCTGAACGTTTTTAGATCTCCCAAAAAATGTGGAAAAAAGTCGGAAAAAGAAAATTTTGGCTTCAATCTATAATGTCAACCAAATCGCTGGGGAAAAAACGGTGGTTAAGACCTAAGTGTTAAGTTGTAACTATATCCAAATAAGTTTCGTGCTTCCGTAGTAAATCATTCATTCATTCATTTATTTATTCACTTAATATCATGAAGTGCAGAAATACACAGCTTTACACACCGTCTATTTATTTTATCAGTTTCATAGACGTTTGCAAAGCGCCTATAAACATTTTTTTGATATATTTCAAAACGTAAGGATTTGATTGCTACTGAAGTACATATAATTAGTAATAAAGTATTATTTATTTTTTCAAAAGACATTGCAAACAGGGCTCTTTTCAGAAATTTTTGATGATGTAAGTGCAACTGAAAATTGGCGGTCACTGTTTTAAGCACAGAAACTGTTTTTTCGAATAATGAAGATAACAGGCAAGACATCAGAATAAAATAGTTGGGTGAACCAAGGTAAATTGGCCTGAGCATGCTTGATATGCATGTGTACATACAATTGTAGATCTGTTGTACAACCTTTCCTGCAGAATATGAGCCAGGAGAATTTTCAGGAGAATCAAAATATTTCAGGAGAATTTTTCCCCAATTTTACCTCTGTATGACTTTTACTTCATTTATAACGTCGATTTAGAAGAAGAAAGGAAATTTTATTACTAACTAGGTAATACACCAACTGATAAAATGCAAAATGACAAAATACATAATGCGATTACGAATTAGTAACGGGACATGCGAGTCAAGGCACTGATTATTGGCCAATGTTGGCCCCAAATTTTTCGTTAAGGGCCAATATTGGCCAATAACGAGTGCATTAGGGGCCAATATTTGCAAGATTTAATATTCTTAAAAAGCTTCACATCCGTGGGATTCTGAACCCCGTTTTTTCATGTTGGTATACCCATTCGCGCGCACACTGCGCCATAGCGATGATCTTTGATTCTGCTAAGAGGCAAGACTGCATCATATAGGTATGTACTTAAGGTCACTTTTGTAGCCTGGTTTAGTGGACTAAATTCAGCGTAAAAGCTTTCCAATAAACGGAACCGACTATACTTAATTCTGGTCATACAGATTCGGCGTGTGATATCTTACGCTTTACGGCAGGTTGAAATTCTCTTTAACATTTACTTGAATGTAAATAGTATTTTTCCAGCAAGTTCTAATTTTTCTACATAATATCTTTATCATTATTTACTGTATTTTTATTACATAATGTGTGTTCTTTACTTGCTTTTCTCTTTCTTTCTTCTAGTCTTCCATTCCAAAATTCACTGAGTAAGATGAGCAATCTGTTTCTTACAAAAATAGCAACTGCGTACAGTGGCAGATCTAGGATTTTCCTAAGGGGGGCGGTACCCCTAAGGGGGCGGAACCCTGACTTGGGCGGAAAAATTAGCCGTTTTGACCCGAAAATCGCTAAAAATCGTTCAAAAATGCTTAATTTTTCGCACTATTTTGGGCCAATGGGGACGCAGCCGCCCCCCCCCCCCTAAATCCGCCCCTGACTGTGTATCCTGTATATCAGAGATAGCATTAGTATTATTCTTCTGATTTCTGATGACAATTTCGGTATGGCGCATTGTGCGCGTGTGAGTTTACCAGCACGAAAGTACGGGGCTCGAAACTCACGTATGCAAAGCTTTTTAAGAATTTTAAATCTTGCAAATATTGGCCCCTATCGCATCTCAGTGATTGGCCAATATTGGCCCTTAACAAAAATTGGGGCCAACATTGGCCAATAATCAGTGCCTTGCCTGGAATGACAAGTTTTACGCGCGCCCCACAAGATATCTAGATAAATCAAAGTTTGCTAATCTAGATTTAAATATGTTTAGGTTAGGGAAGAAACAATGAAGTCAGGTAGATCGTTCCAAACTGCGATGTATTTGTAAAAGAAATCAAACTTTTCTAAATTAGAATGTACAACAGGTATAACCAATTTAAATCTATTAATGATGCGGGTAATATTATGATTAAATACAAAAAATCATCAGCTTCCAGACATGATTTGTGACAAATAATCTGATACATCATTCACAGACAAATCTGCAAGCGTCTCAATTCAAGTCTGCACAATTTATGTTGTATTAAACGATCCTAGTAAGTAAGAATATCATTATAACCAAAATATATTTAGTGAATCTACATTGAACAGCTTCCAGTCGATCTATATCACTGATATAAGAGGGGTTCCATTCACTGCAACAGTACTCTAATAAAGGTCTAACATTACAACTATAAGCTTTAACAAGGTTACATTTATCACGCGGAAAAAAATCATTTGCATATTAAAATACATCTAGATAAAGCTTTTTCAATCAAAGAATTATAACGTTCCTTAAATTTTATATTTTGGGAAATCAAAACTCCTAAATCACGGACAAACAAATCACTAGAAATAATTTCCCCATCAGTAATCAGACTGTAATAATCTGTAGTTACGACTAGTATTGAAAATTTTGATATCTTCAGCGAACATATAAACCGTGCTATAAATATTATCACATATATCATTGATAAAAATCAGAAAGAGCGTAGGTCCAAGGACACTTCCTTGGACGACACCACTAGTAACAGGCACGTAATCTGAAAAAAGACTGATCAATGCGAACACACTGAGAACGATTGAACAAATAGGCCTTTAACCATGTAAATAAATTGCCCTTTATTCCATATCCGTTTAACTTGATAAGAAGTTTTTTTACTAGTTACTTTATCAAATGCTTTTCAAAAAATCTAAGTATATTATATCGACAGTTATATTTTTAGCCAAGGACTGCATCCATGAAACCTTACATTTTAACAACTGTGTTTCACAAGATTTATTCTTTTGAAAACCAAATTGAAAAAGAGATATTAGTTTATTAACCTTAAGAAAGTTTAACAATTGACTATTAATAGTTCTCTCCACATAATTTTTGCAATACAAAAACAAAGAGAGACGGGCCTGTAATTTTCAACTAATGCTGGATCTCCCTTTTTCAAAATGGGAATAACATGTGCCATGCTCCAAAGCTTGGGAATATTTCCATAGACAGAAAGGATACAGTGAAAATAGCAACTAACGCCTCTACTATACGAAGTTCTGACACTTTTTAGCCAAAAAGATTTTGACAGATTTCATCTGGGCCAACTGTAGTGGAATTATGATCAGATGGTTATTAGCTCGTGCCCACCCCTAAATTAAATATGTGGGATGGGTGCAGCGAAAATTTACTAAAATTTTATTTTAAGTTATTTGGTATATGGGACCATACCTGGACAAAGGCCAGTCTTCCAGGTGATACCGGCGGCCAAAAATTGTGGTTGGTTGCTGGTTCGAAAAAGGGTTGTTTGGAATATGTTACCTCATAACTTTTTCGAAACGCTCTGCATGTCTGCATGCATCATTTGCGTTTGTTTTATCCGTCTTAATTTACTCGCATTTAGCATCATCAGTCAGTACACTAATTGTTTACAACTATAGTTTTTAGAGTGTTGTTCGCCTCTAGAAATTTTTTTGGCCTTTTTATCATCCCCAGCTCAATTTTGCAGATTTTTAAAGGACAAGACAACGCAAAAAATCGACCTTATTATGGAAAATTTCTACCATATACTTTACATAAGTCCAATTAAGCAGCCTTTTTACAAATAAACAATGAAATAATTTATTATATCTGTCAAATAGTGCGTGAAACTTTTGGCCTTTTTATTTTTTAAAACATTATTAAACATTACATCTGGCACGAAGCGCCAAATAATCTTGACCTTCTATCATCTTAAGCTCAATATGATCGCTTTTCAAAGATACGAGTATACAAGCAGTACCGAAACTTATTACCGTTCTCGCCACAAAATTTGCAGCCTTAATCATCCTTAAACCTCGCTTAGGTTTGTAACTGCTTCTTTCATGCGAAACGGGAAATAAGAATATTAAATCTAGCAGAAATGTTGATAATTTCCCATTTCAGCTCAATTTTAGGAATTTATCAAAACAGACTTATGAATAAATTAGTAACGTCGGCGCATTTTCATCACCTTCGACTTAATTTTGAGGCATGTAGGGTTGATAAGTGAAAGACAAAATTCTGGTATTCAGATTTTTGTCCTCTAAAATTTTGCGCCAGCTGTAAAACTTGAACCTAGTACAAAAATATATTCGACTAAACGTCTGTCGACGAGCTCCATATAATGGCGAATGAAAATATTAAAAAAATTTAAAATTTGTGATTCGAGAAATGTTTTAGCATTTTTACTCTTTCAAACTCAATTTTGCAGCCTTTGAAGACAAACAGTGCAAAAACGGGAGTATTATATAACTGGCGAAAAATTTTTGACGTTCTGATCTCTTCAAGCTGAATTTTGAAGCTTTCCTAATAGAGAGCGCTTAAATTATATCTGGCGCGAAGCGCCAAAACATTTCTACATTTTTATCTTTTTTAAACTCAAATTTGCAGGTTTCTAGATATAAACAATCCGGTAATTATGCCTGGCGCGAATCGCCGAAACTTTTCGGGAGTTCTATCCTTTTACCCAAATTTTGCAACTTTCTAAACAGCAATACAGTAATTATAGTTTGCGTGAAGCGCCGTAAATTTCCGATGTTTTTATCCTTTTGAGCTCTATTTTGCAGCTTTCTGAATGTATGCAATAGAAATTATATCCGGCGCGAAGCGCTGGAAATTTTCGATGTATTTATTCTTTTATGCTCACTTTTGCAGGTTTACAAATATAAGCTAAGCAGCATTTATATCTGGCGCAAAGTGGGCGTTTTTATGAAGCTCAATTTGACACATTTCTAAAGATAAGAAATGTAGAAATTATTTTAAATCAATGTTTGACTTCAGTCTTAAATGCCAGCTGCGGTAGCAGCATATATTACGCCCTGATACCTGCACCGATTGCATGCCTTTGTCCAGTGTTTTTATACAAGGTCCCTTTGTTCAAATGCAAAGACGGTCTCCGAAGTCTTTCAATTTATAGGTTTCCAAAGATAAAAAATACGGAATATTTAATGAAATATTTTGAAATTTTTACCATTTTCAAGTAGATTTTGCGGAATTTTTTATTGACAAATAATTTAGGACCTTCACGTGCGGACTGGCGTTTTTTCAGCGTTTTACGTCGTCTACTTTCGTTTGAAATCGATTTTAGCACAACATTTCTTCAAAAATTTTTAAAGTTTTCGACAATTTTGTGCGAAAAAAATCATTAAATTTCGTTAACTCCAGTGAAAATCCAGCGCGAAGTACCGGTAAATTCGTGGATTTCTGGCGGAAGGACGTTTAGAAGCTTGAATTACTGCTCGGTTTCCCGTATTTGTAGCGTTTGATGCGTAGCGTCGAAAATTTCTAAAAGTTTTACATGAAATGAAAATAGAATAAAAGTATGCTGAAATAGCTATCTGGCGCGGAGCGGCGAAAAATTTTCGACATTTATATACTTTTGCGCTCGATTTTGCACCTTTTTGTATGATAAAACTGCAGAAAATTTTATTTGCCGAAAAATTTCATCTATCGAAAACTGAAATAAGCAAAAGGTGAGTTTTCAAATAAATGGCGCCAGGCACGGTAAATTTTAGTATTTTCACGCTGTGAAACGTCAAAAACATGTGTAGCTTTTTAGTTGAAAAGTCGGGAAAAAATTTTAGGAATGAATGGTTAAGTGGTTGGTTCGTCAGTTGGCTGGTTGGTTGATTAAATGATTGATCAGTTGCTTGGTTGGTTGGTTGATTGACTGGTTTAATGGTTGACTAATTGATTGATTGACTGGTTGGTTTGTTGGCTGGGTGGCTGGTTGATTGGTCGGTTAGATGGTTGATTGATCTGATGATTCGTCATTTGGTCGGTTGGTCATTAAATGGGTTGGCTTGTCAGTTTATCAGCAGACTGGTTGGTTAGTTCATTCATTAACTGAGTGATTGATTTGTGAGTTGGTTGATTGGTCGGTTATGCATTGATTGGCTAATTGGTTGGTTTGCCAGATAGTTGTTAGCAGTTTGGCTGGGTGGTAGGTTGGCCGGTTAGTTGTTTAATTGGCTAGTTGGTTGGTTGATTGGCCTATTGTTTTGTTGTTTGGTTGGCCATGTTATTCGGTTAGCTAGTTGGCTGGCCGGTTGGTTGGCTGTTTGATTGGTTGGTTGGCTAGTTGGTTGGTCGGTTGGCCGGTTGGTTGGCTAGTTAATTGGTTGGTTGGCTGGTTGGTTGGTTGGGCGGCCTCTTAGTTGGTCGGTCGGCTGGTTGGTTGATTGACTAGTTAGTTGCTCTGTTGGCCGGTTGGTTGGTTGGCCAGTAAGTTGGGGTTTTGGTTCGTTAGTTTGTTGATTGGTTGGTGGTGTGTCGGTTGGTTGGTTGGTTGGCCAATGGGTTGGTTGGTTAATTGATTGGGTATCTAGTTGGTTGTTTGGTTGGCTGGTTGGTCGATTGGTTGGTTGGTTGGTTGGTTGGTTGATTGATTGGTTGGCTACTCAAATGGTTGGTTGGCCGGTTAGTTGGTTCGTTGGTTGGTTGGTTGTTTGATTGGCCGGTTGGTTGGTTGGTTGCTGGTTGGTTGGTTGGCTAATTGGTTGGTTGGCTAGTTAAATGGTTGGTTGGCCAGTTTTTTGCTGGCTTGGTTGGATGGCCAGTTAGTTACTTAGTTGGTTGCTTGCTTGCTTGGTTGGCCACTTGATTGGTTGGTTGGTTGGCTAGTTCCTTGGTTGGCTGATTGATTGGTTAGTCGGCCGGTTGGTTAGTTGGTTGTTTGGTTGGTTGGTTGGTTGGTTGGTTTGTTGGTGGGTCGGTTGGTTGGCTGGTTGGTTAATTGGTTGATTGTTGATTGTTTGGTAGTTGGTTAGTTGGTTAATGTTAGTTGGTTGGCTGTTTAGTTTGCTATTGGTTGACCGGTTGGTTGGTTGGTTGATTAGTTAGTTAGTTAGTTAGTTAGTTAGTTGATTGCTTGGTTGGTTGGTTGGTTAGTTGGTTGGTTGGTTGGTTGGTTGGTTGGTTGGTGGGTTGGTTGGTTAGTTGGTTGGTTGGTTGGTTTATTGGTTGGTTGGTTGGTTTGTTGGTGGGTGGGTTGGCTGGTTGGCTGGTTGGTTAATTGGTTGGTTGTTGATTGTTTGGTGGTTGGTTGGTTGGTTAATTAATTGGTTAGTTGGTTGGCTGTTTAGTTTGCTATTGGTTGACCGGTTGGTTGGCTGATTAGTTAGTTGCTTAGTTAGTTAGTTGGTTGATTGGTTGGTTAGTTGGTTGATTGGTTGGTTGGTTGGTGGGTGGGTTAGTTGGTTGGTTGGTTGGTTGGTTGGTTGGCTGGTTAGTTAGTTAGTTAGTTATTTGGTTGATTGGTTGGCTGACTGGTTGGTTGGTTGTTTAGTTGGACTACTGATTAGGCTATATGTCTAAATGATCTATTTACATGTTTTAGTAATCCTACATTGGTTTTGCAGCGTGTATCTTCATTTTTCACAAAAAATTCAGGTGACACCCGCCATTTTCCCAGGTGATACCGAGTGGCCATCAGGTGATACCGGGTTGAACCGAGTTGAACCCATTGTCCAGGTGTGTGCGGGACTCTCTTATGATGAAAGGCTAGAAGCCCTGAATTTAGAGAGGCAAGTTGTAGAATTTATTTTGATTTAGGTGAATTGATACATACGTATAATATTATTCGAAATAATCTCACCTTCACGAAAGATTTTTATCAGTTTTATGGTCAAATTTGCATACTAGGAATGCATTTGCAAATCAGATCTATTTAGAGAAAATTTCGAATTGATTAAAAAATATTGTTTTGCTATTAGACTAGCTAGAATTTGGAACAATCTTCTAACAATATATTCGAAATTCCTAAGGCAACGGGGTTACAAAATTGGCAAAGAGAAATTCATCCCGTGGTCCCCCTTATTTAAAAAAAAATTTATGGCGCCCCTCCCGGAACAAAATTCTGGGTACGGCCCATGGTTCCCACTTCCCGGCCCTGTATCCATGGAGATAGAGGTGGCATGTGCCCTCCATCCCCCGAAATGAAATCTGACAATGATTCTTCCCCTTGCTCTTCCAGCCTAAAATCGCAAAAAAATTGTATATTAAGTGCATTGATGTGTAGTCCTTGGCGCAGTAGCCAGGGATTTTCACTATGATTGGGGGGAAGAAGAAATCCGAGACAATTTTTATCTGAAAAAGCCATAAAGACGGGCAAGGGCCGTTAAATAATCTTTTCCAGCTTTTCACATCGCCTGCACTATTTAAGCAATAGAATAATTAAATTTTTCTTGAAATTTTTTACGTTTTTGACAGAACAAATGCTTATAATGCGCGCAAAGCGCTAAACTTTTTGACTTTTCCTGCAATAAAACGATAGAAACTGCCAAAAGATAGAAGAAATCGGCAGCAAAGCGCCAGATTTTTCGATTTTATCGCCGCAGAACAGCATCTTGTCCATATTGCTCACTTCTTGAACATAAGTCGAAATTTCCCAGGGGGTAAGGCTCTCCTTCCCTGGCTGAGCCAGTATGTGTAGCTGCTTAAGTACTTATGTTACAGGCCCGTATCTAGGGGAGATATAGGGGCACGTGCTCCGTCCGAAATGAATTTCCGAGAATGATTTTCCCTTTGTTCCCCTTTGCTTTTTTCGCAAAAAATTACAAAAATTTGCCGAATTAGATATAATTAATAATTGTAATCTATGTAGTCTCAAATGATGTGGTTCAAATACTCCATATTCAATCTTTAAACGAGTGGAAGCATGTTTTGCATCTATGTCTTCTGTTTTTGCAGCTCTTATGCAGAAAATGAGATCAATGCAAGAAGCTAGAATGTTAGGTATTTTCTGGCCGATGATAAAGAAACTTAGTGATGAAGTTTTCGATCTATTGTTAGACTGATTTCAAGAACAAAAATTGGCATTGGTGTAGCTGGTTAAGATATGTATTAAGATAGCCACGTTATAGGTACGTATACCTAAAGAAATTAGTATTCGGTTAAAGCTGCCACATAGCCAGGTTCTTAGTGAGTCAGCGTCAAAAACAGACAATGTAGTGCTTGGATTCAGTTTTACTACCCGGGTACTCGACGGGTACCCGGGTATACCCGGGTACCCGAATCCCCTAACATAAAATGGAGAATTAGCACTGAAGTTATGCAATATGTGCTAAGAATCGAATTAGAAACCTAGAAACGTATTGCTTCTGAAGTGCGATTGAATCACAATGTAAATGTGATTTGATATAATCAACCGTATATTGTTAAATCAGCGAGTCTGTTAATATTTCCTATTGTCACAGTATATCGCATATACGGTTTAGGCAAATTCCATTATTCAGGTCTTTAGTTAAATTATATTATTTGCGCCGAATTCTTCTTATTCTCTATTGTTAACAAATTTAAACAACAATTTATCTGCTAGCGACGCTTTTTTCTAATGTATTCACTTCTGTGACCATTATATAAATTTAGACTGCAACTTTTATTCACATCGTGCGTGCAACTGTTTTAGTTAGACCTGATTCAAAGCCTATCGATGTTCCAAATGCAGTCAGCCATAGGCGTAGCCCCCAAAATTTTTAAGAAATATTGTCGATTTTTTTGTTGGACTAATGTGTGTCCAGAAAATTGAGTTCAAAAAGACAAAAACGTCAAAATTTTCCGACGCTTCGTGCCAAGTCATTATTATTTATTGCTTGTAGATCCAATGAATTTAAAAGCTTGAATCAGCTAAAATAATCCTGCACTTCATATCACTTTAGTAATTTAATGCACTATTTGTTCGTTGAATGAAACTGCGCATGCTTGTTGAGCTTAATAGTTAAAGTGAGAAAATGTTTGCGTACCAATTTTTATATTCTCTGCTTTGTTGAAAGGAAAGGCCAAATTTTCTTGTGTTTTTGCGCATTTTCTGTTTTCTGAACTATTTATAATAAGAAGGCCACAAATGGGCCTGAAAATGGTAAGAACAAAATTCTCATTTATACATCTTTCAATGACTTATTGGTTGCGACCACACCTGGGCGTGGGGGGTTTGGGGGGAGGTATGCACCCCCAGAAACCAAAATACCCCCCCAGAAAACAAAATACCCCCCCCAGAATTCAATTTTTGAAAATTCTTTTCGTTTTTTTCGCAATTTTTTGATGCCAATGGATAGTGCTTGATGAGAAACGTCGAAAAATGGTGTTTTTATCGCCATACCACCATTTTGTAGGCCATTTTGCGACCTTCACAAAATCTTGCACCCCCCCCCCGAATTGTCTTGCTGCCCACGTATGGTTGCGAGTGCGACCCATTGCTGCTCTCACTTAGCAAAGGTCGAAAAACGCATTTCAGCTCAAAAGTTTTGTGCAGTGTAGGAGTTAATCAATTTCAAGTTTTTTGGGGCTTAATCCAGAACCGAGATTTTGCCGATTTGCGAAAATGTTAACGTTACTAATAAATTAGAGTGCTTTTTTACAAAATTTTCCGGGGTTCTGCCCCGGACCCCGTTGGGGAGCGCTTGAGCAGCGCCACCCCAGACCCCCAGCCGTACAATCTCATTTTACACATGCAAAGAGATATTTAGAGATATTTAGGAGGACAGCAAAGGCAAAAGGATTAAGAATTCTTTAAAATTCCTGGCGCTTCGCGCCGCAATTAGTTTATCTTTTCTACGTCAAAATTTTCCTGCATACAGCACCACCGATGATTGTCTTTCTTTTTGTAAAGCTCCAGCATTGCGTTTAAAAGCCTGGATCAGTCGAAATATCTTCATACTAAGTTTAGAATTCGTAGTTTTCCTGTTCTGCTCTGTCAGACTATTAGTATTCAGTATTCATATATCTATACAAGATGTTAAGGGCGGTGAAAAATGACTGAATTTCTTGATGCTCTGCGCCACTAATGATTTACGAACTGTTTGTCAATAAAAAGGTCGTAAATTCTACATGAAAACGGTAAAAATTTCGAAAATTTTTGGCGCTTCGCGCCGTTGGCTCCTCACAATCAGTGCGCCATAGAATACCGTTAAGAAAAAACTGTGGAAGAATGCGAAAAAGCGAGAGCGATTAGTGATTAAAATTGAAAGTGATGCTAAATTGCTAAAATCATGTTTGAACTTGGAATGAAAATAAAATCTTGAACTTAACCAGCTTTATTAGTATTCTCTATAAGCAAGTGAAGTATCGTTTTTATCCTTTTTAAATTGGTATGTAATCATGCAATGTTAATTGTTAATCTTCAACCCCGACCCCGACCGGGGGTGAAGATCTGACCCTGTACAATCACTGCTGTCAACCGTAAATAAACGATGTTCACTGCATTCTCTTTTATCTAAGGTCCTACCCTGGGTACCTCGAATTACCCGGGTACCCGGGTAATGAAATAGCCGGGTACCCGGGTAGTAATATTTGCAAAGTTTGCAGCTCTACTCAAAAGTACCCCAAATTAGGATCAATAAAGTTTTTGCCTTATTGTACTAATTGTTTGAAAATGGATGAAAACTTTAAAGGCATCAAAATTGAGGGTCGTTGTATGGAAAATATTATGAAATGTGAAGAAAGAAGTGATAGGTATTATTACAAATGAAATAGCGGGTTGTATTGCACTGCTGATTACATTCACTCTTCTGTATGTTATTCGTTTCATCAAAGCTGAAATATTTGAAAGGAAAAATCAAGGCATTGTGTCTCATGTATAGTCTTTACCAATGAGAAAAAGTAGTAAAGGGGGTTAAAACATTGTTATATAAGTGTGATTTAGAGAAAGGTAGGTTTTGATTGTTGATAAAATTCTAAATACGCGTAGGAGGCATAATAAGACCGAATATCTGGTCCACTGGAGGGGGTACCCATCAAAATTTGACTCATGGGTTTCCACGGTAGTCAAACTGTAAATACTTTTGTTTTTTTTTGAAATTTCCGATCTTTACAAAATAATTTCCAAATTTTACAAAAAAGTTTCCAAATTCTACAAAATAATTTCCAAATTTTACAAAAAAGTTTCCAAATTCTACAAAACACCTATACTGAACAATATAAAAAAGTTTCCAAATTTTGCAAAATTAATTTCCATTTTTTACAAAAAGTTTCCAAATTTTACAAAAAAGTTTCCAAATTTTACAAAAAATTTCCAAATTTTACAAAAAAGTTTCCAAATTCTACAAAATAATTTCCAAATTTTACAAAATATATCTGATTTTTTTCCTTAAACCCGTATCTTCATGTTTTATTGTCTCATAATCTTATTAAGTATTATGCACGTTTTCAGTGTGTTCATACAAAAGATCTGCAGTCTACAGAGTGATCCTCTAGCTTTGGGTTGGGGGAGATCTGTGCGAGACTGTGGACCCTTTGTAACCTTTTTCACAACCACCTTTTCCACACTATGGGTTACTAAATGTTGCTTATAGTAGTTCTGGTGCACTGTTCTATCGTATTTGTTAAATCTCTCAAATTTCCAGCTCAGCGAATTAAAAGATACGTGTTGTAGCATACCTACAGTAACCCCATGCACTATATTTTGCGTACGTTATTTTTGACTCATATACATCTAATTTATTGAATTTCAGCTTTATTTGACTGTTAGTTTGTGAGATATAGAAAATCCAGAAAGCTACAGTATACCTACAGTAAGACAATGTACAAAGAATTTGTGTCTCGCGTATATGCTGTTTCTCAAATTTAAGCTCAATCCGGCCATTGGTTCAAAAAATACGTGTTATAACATAGCTACAGTAAGCCGGTGCACGAATTTCCATATACGTTATTTTTAGCATGTAGTCTTTACATTCTGAAGATTTCAGCTCAATCCGGCCATTGGTTCATGATTTATAGCGGTTTTATGATTTGGTGTAAACTACTCCAGTGTAAAGTGTAAAGTGGTCAGGTGATACCCGAGTTAGAATATTGTAAGGATATAGTATGGTAAGCGGTGTTCATAGTTATCCCCTAAAGAAATAAATTCTGATAGATTCCCCCATTTTTTGTATATCCCCCCTGCATTAAATAGGTACTCTTGCTGTAGTGTAAAGTATGCCTGGTTGACTTGATCCGCAAATTTAAAATAGTCTCCAGTATACCCCATAGTTGAGGTTAACTATAGTGTGACGTCATCCCCTAGATCGCAACACAAAACATATGTAGCCTATGCTTCAACACAGGACTATGCTTCAACACAGCCTATGCTTAAGCACTGGCTATACTTTGTGTTGCGATCCAGGGGGACCCGCTTAACTACTTTCAGAAAGGAATGTTTTCTGTTCTTTGAAAACAAAATTATATTTTCTATGTTTATTTATTATTTCGATTCGGAAGTGCAGTGGCGTCTGTAGTCAGATTCAATCAGTATTTGACTACTGCGTTTTCATTTCTGATGTTTTACGTTTAAAGTATCTCTTCGAGTCCATCGAACATTAGTTTGCCAATAATTGTGATCCACTTTAAAATTATTGAGTTGTACTGATGTCAATTCAAGCAAAATGTTGACCTGCTGAGTATCATGGCATCCTCAAACAGTTATATTAAGGCTAAATGGACATGCGTCACTGACGGTGCATGTATATACCTACCTAATTAGGTGGAAACTAGAGTGCTACTGTAAGCCTTCTTATACTGATTGAAAAAATGTTCATTGGCACCAGTACTAAAGGGCTTCGTGCTAAAAAATGCTTGTATAGATGTACAAGGTCAGGGCCGGCAGGGAAAGTTAAATTCCTGAAATCGTGGCATAGGTGCGCATTATTATTTTTTAGTTTTTTTCGTTTTGTCCGTATTATCAGTAAAAAATGTGATAAGTCGTAGGAAATTTGGATTTTTCGGATCACTTTAAGTTGATCTTAGGCGTTTTATGGGTAAACAAAACAGAAACGTACCAATCAGCGCGATGCGTCGAAAAACTTTACTTTTGCTAGTTTCGTCTCCAAAAAGTCATGCAAAAAACGTGATTCGAGTCGTGAATCGCGAGGTACGACGAATACCCCCTCGTCCTCCTGTTGGAATGTATGCCCTAGTCGCATGCGTGATTTTGAGATTGTAAAACTGGTGCTACTCGTCGACCACACATGCAAATAGGGGGGGGGGGTTGAGGTTGGGTTTTATCTCTTGAAGAGTCAGCCGGACAGGTGCTGTCCGGCGACTTTAGTCTGAACGTTTTTTGCATCATTTTTGGGGTCAAAAGCAGTAAAAATGTCAAAAAAATTTCACCAACGTTTTCATGAAAAAGCGCCCAAAAGTGATAAAAAGCAGTCAAAATGGACTGAAATGCTTTAAAAATGCGATATTATCACGAAAAAACTTTTACAGACTATTTTGACAATTTTGATCGATTGAACGGCAAAAAAATTTAATTTATTGTTTTTGATTTTTGGGGTTTTTTTCACCCGCCCTTCGCCGGCCGACCCTGACCTTGTGCATGTCGTCAACAGGTAAACAGTGTCGACGGTTACAAATGCACGGCTTTGCATTACGCGGCCGAAAAATCCGTGCCGTGCGTCGAACTTTTGCTGCAGCACGGCGCCGCAACGGACGCCGGCGACGCCAACGAATGCACGCCGCTGCATTGGGCCGCCTACAAAAATCGTCATCAGTGCGCCAGGCTCCTTTTGGACGCCGGCGCCAATCCAAACGCCGCCGACGCTAGCTTCGATACACCGCTTAGCGTTGCGGCGTTGAAAGGTGATAATTTTTTTAGTGCATGTTTGTGCAATCAGTGGCGGATCTAGGATTTTACTAATGGTTGCGGGACGGTAACCAACCTTATCAGAAACAATCAAAAATAGGTCCAAAAATTTGCCGTTTACGCTCCAAATAACGTTTTTTCGGCGTTTCACATTGCATACTTTTACTAAGAATCACTTTTGGCGCAAAATTTTTTTCGAAAAATTTCGAAATTTTTGACAATTGTGCGAAAAAAAATCATTAAATTTCATTGACTTAAGCAAAAATCTGGCTCGAAGCGCCGGAAAATTTGTGAAATTCAAACGGATAGACGTTTAGATGCCTGATTTACTCTTGCTTCCCTGTGTTTGAAGCATTACGTCGAAAACTTTTCATTTAAAATGGAAGAAAACTGTGCTGAAATAGCTCAGTTCCTTCTGTTGAAATTGTTTTAAAACATGATCCACGAGCGAAAAATAGCTTTTAGGTCGCCAAGAAAGTAAATAAATATCGTGGTATTATCCAAATCCGAGAAATTACGGTCACTAACGGTGAGGGCCAAAATTATTGCAAATTACATATCCATTCTTTATCTCGCCAACTATTTTTGGCCAATCGGGGCGGCCGCCCACCCTCCCTGTGTGCAAGCGGTAAAACCACGGGTTTATCACGCGCATATAATATAAATTCATATGTACAGATCGCATACATGTGTAGCATGCATGTTTTTGGGTGGGCGTGTAGGGGTTTAATTCCCCAGAAATCTTTTTGCATCTCTGAGTTCTCGAAAGATTCAAAGAATGTTCCAAGGATTTTTAGCTATCTGTTTGCTCGAAAGTGTCAAATTTTCGTCGTAAGCGCCATATGCTCACTTTTTGGCTGTAGTTCGTTCGATCTATTCGATTTTTTAATATTTTTTCGTATTCTTTATGCTTTTACGTTTTGGAAACATACATATATAGCATCGTCATAAACGCAAAAAAATGATCTTTCTGACGCATATTCACCGTTCTTGTGTCCAAAAAGGGTACCTTAGCAAAACAATTTGGTTTAACCCGTTCTCCGGAATTTCCATGCCATCATACATGTAACGGCTCGAAATTTTGATTGAAGGGTCCCCGGTCATTTTTATTTTTAGGCAAAAAAAACGGCGAAAAGGGGTGGGGGATTCCCCCATCCCCTTTCTTACATGTATGCATGACATGTATGTCTGATGTGCAGGCACGTAGCTGACCCTCTGAATTAGGGAGAGACTTAAGTTTTGAAGTCGGATATCTCAACAACTATTTATACTTGGACAAAAATAATGTTGTTTTTTTTTATTTTTAGCGTTTCTCAGTGAGCTAACTCTACATAATCGAGAAGAAAAATTTCAAAATAAATTTCAAAAATTCGTCTCGATTCCGGTAGTCTTCAAACAGGATATCTAGAATGGCCACACAAATGATTTCTTAATTATACTAGTAAATCCAAGTTCGGTCGAGCTGAAGAATTGACTGTTCTGTATATTCAATTCTAGTACATTGTGAAAAAGAGAAAATTTCGAAAATAAATAATTTCGGCAATTTTACTATGTGTACAAAAACTTGGGCTGTTTAGAAGAGAAAAGTTGTGCAAGAACAATAAATTCTGCGCAGAGCGTTTAAAAATGTTGGTCATATTACCTCAAAAGTGAGATAAAATCTATTCTGGCGGTCATTCAAGTATGCGCTTCAAAAATTCTAAAAAAAATTTTCCTCTAAGGTACCCTTGTGAAAAACACTCGCAGTTTCAAAATTTTGGGGGGCACTAGTCCCTCCATATCCCTCCTCCAGAGCCACGTGCCTGCTTATTTCCAGTATGGAAATTTCGGGGTATGAGTCCCGACGTTAAAAAAATTCGAAAAATTCATGCTTGAGGAGGCAAAAAACGCGAAAAACATCGATAGAGACCTCAAATTTGACTTTTTCATGCTATTTCTTACGGTTTTGCCCACATCTGACCTCCCCAAAATTAGGCTTCTACCGTACATGGGCAGCAAGGAAATTCTGGGGTGGGGGTTAAAATCGCCAAAAATGCTACTAAAAGTACAGTTCTGGGGCTCTACTGGGGGTGTATACCCCCTAAACCCCTCACGCCCATGTATGGCTTATACCTAATTATGCTTCACCACGCCCATTTGTGCGCGCGCTGATCTCTACAATGCTTTAAAAAGCATAATCAAATGCATGATATTGATCTCAGGTCACTTGGAAACCGCTAGAGTATTGTTGGACTACAACGCCAACGTTGACGTTTTTAATTTATCTGGCAAATCGCCCATTTGCCGGCTAGTTCAGACGATAGCGGCCGGCATCGGTTCGGCGCAGGACGACGCCCTTTTAGCCTTGTTGCTCAAGGCGTGCGGCAACGTTTATTTGACGCGACCGCGTCTCGACGCCGGAAGTGCCGATCTTGGCGGCGGATCCGGCACCGGGTCCGGGGGTTCTGGTTTTATCAACCCTGACAACGACGATAATGACGAACAGGGTCCCGGCGGTTCCGGTACCGGAACCGCTATTCGTTCCGAAACGTTTAACGACGAAATATCCGGCACCGGATCCGGAAGCATGAGCGGATCCGATTTGATCAATCGCGACATCACTAATCATGAACAGGGTCCCAGCGGTTCCGGATCCGGGAGCGTTATTGGCGCCGGAACGTTTAACGGCGCTGGAACCGTATCCGCTATTGACGCCGGAACCGGATCCCGCATTGGTGCCGGAACCGGGATAGGAATCGCCAATGATGCCAACGATTCAAGACCGTCCATTAACGAACATGGTTCTGGGTCGGCGAATCGTCCTCCGGCTCCGGTGCCGGATGGCGTCGCTGGCGGCGATGACGTTTTCGACATGTTCGTCAGTCGGCGCGATATCCGCCAACTGTTGGCTCCGTTTTATCGTCAGCCGCGTTCCCTACTGCAGCTGAGCAGGCGGGCCGTCAGGAGTCACGTGACCTCAGGTCATTTGCCGACGCTGGCCAAGCGTTTGCCGATACCGCCTGCGTTGCGTCGTTACGTGGCATTGAAAGATTGATTTACACAATATTTTCTATACTGACTGTAATAAATGCTTGTGCGTCTTTTAATTTCCTGGTACTGTTTATTATTATTTATTATATATATTATAATATTTTTATTACTATATACTCATTTCCTACACTTTCGTGTAACTCGGAATACGTGCGAGCCTAAAATTTCGAGGACTAGGCTGTTTTTTTGGAATTTTTGGATTCTTTTTGAAAGTATACATATGGGCGTCAGGCACTTTTTCGATTTTTCAATTTTTGAAAATTGTTTTTGTTTTTTCGCCATTTTTCGAAATAGATGGATACGTAGAGACCGATGAGAATGTCGAAAAGTCGTGCTTTTAGGCATTTTTTTACCTTTGCAATTTTGTGACCATATTTGACATAGAAATTTTGGGTGGAGGTCCCGACCACACCTGGGCGTGGAGGAATGTATGCGCCCCCTCCCCCGAGAAACCAAAATACCCCCAGAAATCAAAATACCCCCAGAGTTCAATTTTTTAAATTTTTTTCGTTTTTTTCGCAATTTTTTGATGCCAATAGATAGTGCTCGATGAGAAACGTCGAAAAATTGTGTTTTTTCGCCATACCGCTATTTTAAAGGCCATTTTTTGACCTTCAAAAAATCTTGCACCCCCCCCCCAGAATTTTCTTGCTGCCCACGTATGGTCCCACGACCATGTTTAGGGGAGTTAATGACCTCCAATTTTTGGCCAGAACTATGTATAATGGCCGAAAAACGCAATTTTGTGGAAAATTGATGGGTCAATAATTTTCTGGCTTTGGGGATTGGGGTTTACCAACTCCTTTATCAAAATACTATTGAAATCGTACATGTGTGTAAGACGAAACAGAGTTTGCAAATCAAGATTGATTGTCTTCTCCGTTTTCTCCCAAGAAATATTCGATTTTTACATCTTCCATGATTTTAGGGAGATTTACTTTATTTTTATTGATTCTCTTTTCAGTCTTCTTTTATATCGGTCTTTTATTTCATTTATCTTTTATAGCCGTTCAATCTTATTCTGCACGAGCATTTCTGCTCGACCAACTGTGTTTATGGTCTTGCTCGACCAAACGTGGAAGTGGGGGTTAAACCTCCAGAATTCAAATCACCCAAAATGCGGTAGACCCGAAAATTAATTTTTTGACCTGTTTTCTCGATTGCGCCCTACTGGACCTCCTTGATTCGATTGAATAGATTTACAAAAAGAAATGACCGATGTTATTAAGACAAAAAACAACTTCTATGCTGCTAGATACTTATAAATAAGTAAAAAGTTAGCTAGAAAAAAACAGTTTCCAAAAATATAATGCCGGCTGTCTTGCACAATCAAAAATGTCGGGAAATTGACCTACCAGAGTTTTTGACCCCCAGAATTTAGGAGCTGCCCACGTATTGTAACTTACCAAAATTCTAAGTGGTGGTGTATTGGCATTGAAAAATCGTGAAAAATGACCAAATTCAATTGTGGGGTTATCCGCCGAATTATGGGGGTGTTTTAATTATCACATCAGCCTACTGGAGAGTCCGATGTGGCAAAATAGCCGTATGCATGAAACAGCCAATTACCTATGTATTATGCTGTGTATGCGTGCAAGACACATCAACTGTTATTTTATGTTCTTTGGATCAAAACTGTTGTGGACACATGTATTTTTGCGCTACGTGTTTTTTTGTCTTATTAAACTCAGCCGGTGACATTTAGCATAATTTACATTTCTCATGCAAACTTGCAGAAAGCACAGCTCTCTACTACACGTGGGCGTGGGGGGATTTTTGGGGGTATGCAACCCTCTCCCCAGAAGGCCGAATGCCCCCCAGAATTCAATTTTTGAAAATTTTTTGATGCCAAAGTGCTCGATGTAGACCGTTGAAACATGGTGTTTTTTCGCCATGCCACCATTTTTGACCTTTGAAAAAGCACCCCCTCCCAAATTTTGATGCTGCCCACCTATGATCTCCACCAATGCGAAACTCGCTGAATCCATTTCCGTAAAAACTAAAAATTTTAAATTGATAAATCTGTGATATCGACCTTCCTCGGAAAGAGGAAGGCCACCATACGTGGGCAGCAAAGAAAATTCTAGGAAGGGGTGCAAGATTTTTCAAAGGTCAAAAAATTGTCTTAAAAATGGTGGTATGGCGAATAAACACCATTTTTCGACGTTTCTCATCGAACACTGTCCATTGGCATCAAAAAGTTGCGAAAAAACGTGAGAAAAAAACATTAAAAATTGAATTCTGGGGGAATCCCCTTCTCCCCACGCCCGGGTGTGAAGGCCACCGTCCGAGGTTCAAAAATATTACATTTCGCGATTTGGTGATAGGTACCCAGCAATGTAAAGCGCTGTCTATGTAGCACCTACCTTTGTAGCTAACACCATTTTTCTGTGCTTTACATTCATGGTGTACCAGGTTTTTTATCTGCTGTCGATTTTCCGTTCTATAAACAGATTAAAGCTTAAGTAGGCAATCCTTATCACATCCTGTCCGACCCGATTAGTCGTTCTCGCTTCTGTCTGATCCAATCAAATATTAGATATCTACTGATCCTTGTTTTTACATGGGCAATGACTAAATTCTATGGAGGTACGGACGGGGCTAGTCCGAAAATCAGATGAAAAATTCAAGACGGTCTATCGTACCCCCACGCCCTTGTGTGCTTGTATGATCCTAAAGGCGGTGGGAGCGTTCTCTTTCGTGGGCCTTTCTGATTTTAGAACTAAGCTTATAACGTTTCAAAAGATGGTGCTTGAGCAATTCCCATGAGCAAAGCGCACGGGAATTAAAAAGTCTTCAAAGATACGCCTCTAACATGAGTTTTTGACATTTTTTTCACTATTTAAGGCCAATACATCTTTTAGGGCCCATAATCTTCACACAGCAAGTCATTTATTAGGGCTTTACTTTCATAACAAACACTCAACAAACATAAAAAGCTCGAACAATGTACATTGTAACATATAATCGAGTTCGCGAACAACGAGTTGAATTCGCTTCTACGTGCATACGCTCAATGTACATACGTGTACTCAGTACAGTACCAACTACCTACTTTGTAAAAACGTCTAAGCAGCCTCCAGTTAGATTAAATCTGAGTGGATCAGCGTCAAAGAGTGAAAAGATTCTTTGTTTTTGACGAAAGTTGGTTAATGATTATGCAGAAGCGTAAAAAAATTCCCTACTTTTTCCTATGCATAATCTTTTAGCATTTCAACCTTTGAAAATTTTCGGATCCTAAATTTCGGTCTTGCGCATGCATGCAGCGCAAAATTACCGTGCGTGAATATAGCTTTCAAATGCTGTTCACGCTGAAAAGGCCTAAAACAAGTTAATAAAAAACGCGCAGGCTAATAATGAACACGTAGTAATTACATAGGGTGAGCCAAATCAGAAGAACAAATACGAGTAGTAGATACATATATAACATAGGTTCCTAAATTTCTTTTTTGGTGACTGATTGAAACATACTGGTAGTCGTATAAAAAGAACTTAAAATAAATTAATGAATGCATATGTATGCTCGGCCTATATAGATTTACGCAAAAATGCGTGCATATTTATATCTGGAACAATACCTATAAAAACAACATTTTTCAGTCTGCACAAACCCAATGATCAAATAAATATTTTCCAAATTAAAATTTAGTAATAAATAAAATAACTAAAATGGCTATGAAATAATTGAACCGATTTACACTAGAAGCTATCCGCAACAACACTTTGATTGGCCTGGAAGGGGATCGGAAGAGGATCCCTCTGAATTAAATTTTTGATGTTTCTCGCGATTTTCGAACCATTAGACTCCTCCGAAATTGGGATGTTGCTCATGTATACCAGCTGCAAGCAACGCTTTTATCATTCATCGATAATACCCTCACCATTACGAAATTCCATTCTGATGAATAAACAGTTTTTCAATAATTCTTTCTGTATGTAGCTCTTTTTATTATGTGTAATTGTAATATCATAATTGTAATATCAAATTAGACCACTTTTGTACTTAATTTATATGAATCGGAAATTTGTCTGTTATGCACAACGTTTCGTGGAGTAGACTGTCAGTATTAGAGTAGGCAAAATTAAAAAAACTGAATCATTCGTAATTAATTAAACCATATAACGATCATAAAAGCTGCTAAAAGTAAATTAAAACCGTACTCGATCACAAGTAGCGACCGAAATAACTGGGAAGAATGATGAACTTTTGGCAAAACAAACCACCAAACTTGCATATTATGCACATGAAAAAGTCATCATAAGACCTGATAGACGATGAGTTATCTGGCCCACCATACATGTGCAGCACCAAAATTCTGGGGGGTCAGGCAGGATGGGTCAAATCGCCACGGAATGTTACTAAAAATTGAATTCTATGGACTACAGTAATCTGCGGGAGGTTCAACTACTGGAGGGGTACAGACCATACGTGGGCAGCAAGAAAATTCTGGGGGGTGCAAGATTTTTTTGAAGGTCAAAAAATGGCCTTAAAAATTGTGGTATGGCGATAAAAATACCATTTTTGACGTTTCTCATCAAGCACTATCCATTGGCATCAAAAAATTGCGAAAAAAAACGAAAAAAATTTTAAAAAATTGAATTCTGGGGGGGGGGGTATTTTGATTTCTGGGGGGGGTATTTTGGTTTCTGAGGGGGTGCATATCCCCCCAAACCCCCACGCCCAGGTGTGGTACAGACCCCCCTTCACGCCCATGTGTGTGGCCCACGCTACGTTTAAATAAAAAAAGTACACAAGCACAGGAAAATAGGACGAATCAATTGCTAAATTTTGTCACATAAACGACGCCGAGTAAAGATCCGAAAAAGTTGATGAAGGAAGTTGCGAAAAGAAAAAAGTTCCAAACGCCTCTGTTGACGGTGACGTTGAATATCGTTTTTAGATGGTAGAGTGAAGGGGCCACCAATTTTCCCGTCGCGGACAAATGTTCAGCTGTGGCGTTATGTGTAAGATACGAAAATTTGGCAACGAATTCAGAAATGTCTACATACTCGTTGAACGATTTTAAGTAATTATTCACGAATTCAGCACTGATGACGGCTGTCCATCTGTACTCACCTTTAAAAAATAGGGAATTTATACAGTATAGGTATAATAGGCTGACACCTACCCTTAACTATGGGACACGTTATAATTTAATGACAAACGAACCAAACCGAAATCTAAATATTCTAGATCTTATTTTGAGTACATCTCGTGAACTCCTTTTTAATGTTTCTGTTTAACGAACCTTTTGCTAGTAGTGATCATGAAATAATTTCGTTTAATTTGCCATTTAATAGCAATGAGGATGAAAATCTAATAACGCTTGATTTCAAAAAGGCAAATTATCAAGCAATTGAAGCTTTCTTGGCATCTGTTGAATGGGAAAAAATTTTTTCGTCTTGTGTAAGTGTTAATGATTTCTACGAGGCTTTTTTGTCCATTCTCAACACAGCTATTTCCGAATTCGTTCCACTGAAAAAGAAAATGCGCAGAAATCTTCTGCCAAATTCTGTACGAAAAATGCAGGCTACAAAGCGTAAACTTTGGAAAAAATACAAAATTAATAGGGATGCTAAAACGTTAGAGAAATGTAAGAAATTGACCAAAAATATAAAAACTTTGATGAATGAACATCTTGCAAATGAGGAAGGAAAGTTACTAAAGTCGAATAATTTAAAAAACTTTTTCTCTTTTGTAAATGATCGATTAAATAATAAAAAGAAAATTCCATTGTTGAAAAGCAACGGCATCACTATTGTGGATGATTTAGACAAAGCAAATGCTTTTAATACAAATTTTGCCAACAATTTTGTAAATGACAATAATGTTTTACCTGTATTTCCTGATAAAATTAACCGTAATCATAGTGTTTCTTGCAAATTTGACTTATTTACAATTTTGGATGCTCTAAATCGACTAAAACCTTCATTGTCACTTTGCCCTGATGGCCTGTGTGCATATTTTGTGAAAAAGCTAAAATTAGTCCTTGTTAGACCTTTGATGTCAATTTTTGAAGTTTCTTACAGGACAGGGTGCATCCCCGACCTGTGGAGGGAAGCTATTGTTGTGCCTATACCTAAGAAAGGTGACTTATCATCCATAGAAAACTATCGGCCCGTGTCCCTTTGTTGTGTTCTGTGTAAGGTCATGGAATCGATAATTAATATTAGCCTAACTACCCATTTAAATGAAAATAATTTGCTTTCTGAAAATCAGTTTGGATTTAGAAAAAATAAATCTTGTACACTGCAACTTTTAAAGTGCAAAAATCAGTGGTCCAAAAATCTTGATGAAAATTGCCCAATCGATATTGTTTATATCGATTTTTGTAAAGCTTTTGATACTGTTTCGCATGAAAAACTGCTTATAAAATTAGCTGCCTATGGCATAAGTGGTTTTTGCCTAAATTGGTTAAAATGCTTTTTGAGTAATAGATCCCAAAGGGTTAAAGTTGGAGATTCATTGTCTCTTCCGCTCCCTGTTTCCAGTGGGGTGCCACAGGGTAGCGTTTTAGGCCCTACCCTTTTTTTGTTATTCATAAATGATTTATGTGATTTTCAAAGTACCAGCTCAATTTCGCTATTTGCTGATGATGTTAAAATATCTAATTCAGCTTCCAATTTTTTGGACTTGCAAAATGATCTAATGCATATTAAGAGGTGGGCTGATATCTGGCAGCTTAAGATCTCACTCAGCAAATGTTTTGTTTTGCATTTAGGAAAATCTAATCCCAAGCACTCTTACGGTATAGATAATTTTGAAATCCCACATGATATATCGGAGGTGAAGGATCTTGGTGTCTTAATAAGTAAAGATTTATCTTCTAGAACTCATTGTACAAACATTGTAAAAAAAGGCATGAGAATTGCAAACTTGATTTTACGGAGTTTTGTTTCAAGAGATAAAACTTTGTTAGTAAAAGCCTTTACAACCTATGTCCGACCAATTTTGGAATATGGTTCGTCTGTTTGGAATCCTTATCTGTTATGTGACATAAATAATGTTGAAAATGTCCAAAGAAAATTTACCAAACGAATTTTTTCTGATAAAACTATCTCCTACGATGCCCGATTAAAGGAATTGGGCTTGGAGAGACTCGAATTACGTAGAATGCAAAGTGATTTATCAATGACACGCTCTATAATCAAGGATAATTTGTTACCTGTTGAAGACTTCTTCACATTTAATGTAAACTCAAATCGTGCTGTAAATTCTTGCAAACTTTACGTTAACCGTGTAAACAAAAATGTTAGAAAATTTGAATTTTGCAATCGTGTGATTTCTGTCTGGAATTATTTGCCTGATGATATCATCTGCTCAGCTAATTCGAACATTTTTACGATGAAATTGAAACAATTTGATTTATCCATTTTTCTCAAGGGGCGTATCTAAGCGCAGTTATAATTCATTGCCTGTACGTACCCGCGTGTCTTACATTTACATTACACTACTTTCTTTAATCACTTTATTCGTTTTTTTTACAATTAAATACGTGTGTTTGCAATATGTACATGAATTTCAATTATGCATTTATATGACATTTGTCTTTTTCCTTATTATTTGTATTGTAATGTGTACGTATATTTTAAATTTGTACGTGTATTTTGTAGACCGAATAAATCTTTCTTTCTTTCTTTCTTTCTTTCTTCATATACCTGGGTACGGACACCTTTCAGCTTGTCTAGCCTATGTACCTTACAGGTTCCGATATTCATTAGAAAGAGAAAATGACCTGCAGTTGCCGGGTTTCGATTCGTCCTCATAACTCTCGCTCTACAGCGCAGTGCGTTTACCATTCGGCTTTACTAAGCCGCCTGATCCTAAGAGTTAACGAAGTTATAAGTGAACCACTTATGTTTACCACGTCTCACATCACAAACAATCGATTATTAAATTTCTGGGACTGCTTGAGAATTCAAATTGGTGCCAGATATTACATGCGCTGACACCAATATGGATGCTTATTACCAAGCCTAAGCCTAGGACAACTCGCTTTTTTATCACGCTTAGGTAGGTATATTTTGCTCGCTTATGCGCTTATCTTTACAGTCTAAGAATGTCACCGATCGAATAAGCGCACACGGAAACCTAGGAAAACCATGACCGAGCGCTACTTTGGACTTAAGTATATCTTATAACATGTCCCATGTTTAAGGGTAGATGTCGAACTATTATTTTAATACCATCTATACATATGTACACAGGGGGCGAGTGAGGGTGTATTACTCCCCTGAAGGGTCAGCCAAACAGGTACTGTCCGGTGATTTTGAGCTCTCGGAACGTTTTTGACTTAATTTTTTAGGACAAAAACAGTATTAATGTTAATGTGTTTTTTACACAAATAGCAACCGAAGTTGATCAATTTATCTATTTTTTAGTGTTAAAAGCGACATAATGCAGTCAAAATGGACTAAAAATGCTTTTAAAATGCGGTATTATCACGAAAAAGCATTTTATGGACTACCTTGATCATTTTTGTCGTTTAAATAGTGAAAAAAATTGTGAACACTAAATTACTGGTTTGGATTTCTGAGATTGTACCCCCTGCCGACCCTGGCCTGTAAAAAAACGGAAAAATCAATGAAAATAGGATACAATTAATCTTTTTCATCGATACAATGTAACATTTATCTATTCACAAAAACTAAACTACATTACGCTAAAATTAAGCTTAGACTTCTATTGTGTTTCGTTTCAAGTAATCCAAAAACTAAGATTAGAGCGAACATTGAAACAATTCTATATATTTTTTGAAAAGTTTAGCTCAATTAACAATTTTTATTAGAAAAATAAGCGCGTTTGAAATACTGAGAACGTGCACGCCAGGAGTACGGCGAGCTATTTACCATATAAATAGTCGTTTGCTGTTACATATATGTGGGAAGGTTTCGTAATTGTGGGCGCTTCGCCAAATATCAGGGTATGGTCAGTGTCACTGTAGAATTTGAAGTTACTAACAGGGGAAAATGCTCTGATTTAACAAAAAAGGTGAATAGTTTGATTTATTCAATAACAAAGACATAAAAGGAGGAGACTACGAAAGACTTCCCTATACGCGCAAAAGCCATAGAAATGTGCTACAGTAAGACTTCATATGAACAACGCAAAAATCTAGGTACCTTCATTCTGCGGTCTATACATTTTTCTGCAGATTTTCTGATGAAAATTTTCTGTGGTTCTTCCATTGCGACGGCGAGAATGTTGATTAAGATAGTTGAAAAATTTCAAAAAATCTTTGTGGTTTTTCATGCAAACACTTAATATTATGTTAGCTGTAAGAGTGTAGTTTATACAGATATTATCTTTTCGTCAGCGCACGGCGGAAAGTTAAGGTTTCATGGAATTAATTATACATTGATTATTTAGTAGACATAGAGGTTTCTTAATGCTCTTTTGCGAAACAACATGAAAAATTTTTCAATGCATTTTTGCGAAACAGTAAAAGATGTTTTGTGACTGCACATCGATTTCCTAAAGGCCACAGAATAAACTTAGATTTTCGGGTTGTTTATAGGATGTCTTACTGTTTAGTACGTTTTTATGACTTTTGCGCGTATAGTAAGTTTTTTCTAGTCCCATCCTTTTATGTTTTTGTGATTGAATAAATCCAAGTGCATTGCCGTCGAACCTCTCTGATAAACACCCTGAAGGGACCAAAAGGCTCCTTGCTTACAAACCGAGTTGACAATTATTTACTTCTGCATGTCACATAGCACGCGCGATAGCGCTACCTATAATATACTCGGCCACCTTTTTTTCTTATATGTTAATCACAACAAGTGCGAATTTTGTGTCCCCTACTCACAGCAACAATGGCACACACCTGGGAGGTGCGGGTTTTTTTAATCGATAGATAATTAAAAAAACTCGATGTTGTTTTTTGTTAACACTCAATACCGAGTTAGCAATGAGTGTGTAGAGAGTAAACCGAAAAATCAAATTTGCGGAGGGCCAATTTTTTAAAATGTTGCTCTTGAATTTTAGATTACGAATCTGACCTTAAAATTTTTTTACACTCAATGGTTGTTACACAAAAGTGTAAAGTATATGTTTTTTACTCTTTGTGTGTCCTTCAGCTTATCTAACTCAATTTTGGTTTCTGTGCAGTCGAACTGGTTTTACAATGTGGAGGGTTACAATCATACCCGGGCGTGGGGGAGGGGTTGGGGGTATGCACCCCCGTAAATTAAATACCCCCCAGATTTCAATTTTTGAAATTTTTTTCCGTTTTTTCCGCAAGTTTTTGATGCCAATGGATAGTGCTCGATGAGAAACGTTGAAAAATTGTGTTTTTCGTCATATCGCCACTTTAAAGGCCATTTTTTGACCTTTGAAAAGATCTTGCACCCCGCCCTCCAGAACTTCGGTGCCGCCCACCTATGGTTACAATATCTCGAAACCAAATTTTTTTCTTTTTCAACGCAATATTTCTTGATCTGTGATCGGTTTAGTGTAAAGGATTCAAGGCGAAAAAAGAAATTTCTTTAGCTACTCTGCTAAGTAGGCCACACAACAACTACCAAAGCAACGAACCCCAATAAGTACCTTCGGGGCTTACCTAAGTACCTTTGCTACAACTAGCGCTGGATAGGAAACTGCGGCGAATTCACCTGCACTTTTCCAAATGACCCTAAATACTTACTACCTTGGAGATTATGGGAAGGGAAATCCGACCGCGGTTCCTAACACAGGAGTAATTAGATAACCCCGGTATTTGCCCTAGGTCCTTGGACCTCTTTAGACCAAAAGAATAATTTTTCGCGAAAAGAATTGAAAAGGTTTCGCACCAGATTACATATGGCGAAAACTACTTATAAATTTCGGTTCCAATAGCACTCTGTACCTAAATCACAACAACAAAGAGCTCTAGTCCGGGCTGTCATCATCTATAAAAATTATGTAATAATTTTCATTATTTTTGGTTCGAAATAGGATTGATAAATTTTGATGAAAATATATAGCAAAAAGGTTTTACCCAAAAGAATCCTGCTAGAAGTAAAGTCGTGGCCGGCCGATTCCACATCCCTAACTGCCTGCGATATAATGCATCTCTAGACAGTTAGTTTTCTTGCTTTTATCTAACTAAACCAATGTACAGACTTAGGCGCTGATAAAGTCGAAGATGACACGCCGGGAATTAAAAAGGCAATTCTTGCCACAACAACCAAACTCATAATGATTGAAGGGAGGCCTACAGTAATATAAGAAGAGAAATAGAAAGAAATGTTATTTACAAGAAATTGGCGCTACTTGCGCATGGATTTTCCGGGTCTCTGCACAGGCTCAACGTGAATAGCGGTCATGTCGCCTATGTTTTAATTGTAAAGAAATGATGGGGACTTATAGGGGTTCCACAGTAAAATCGCGTCTTCGTGTTCCTCGCAACACGTGGCGATAAGAGTCCAACCAATTGACACCGCGTGGTCGGGATGCCTCCGCATGTCCAAATGTCGACAACTATCTGACTATAAAGTAATCGGAACATATGACTGGATCGCCGAAATGGAACACAAAGACCGGATGGTCATACTAAACGCACTAAGATGCGTAATGGCCGTAAGCGTAAACGGCACGTGTAGATACACTATCTACACTAGTTACCGCTAAACGCGATCAAACACAATAATGCTAGCAGTGATTATTACTTATGTATGTACATGCTCGAGTTAAGATTTGTGCAACAGCTAGAAAGATAAAACGAGACAAACGAGTAAAATAGCGCTAGGCACAATAAGCTTTACACCAGACGGCCTGCTGCTCTTAGCAGCTTTCAATCAATAATCAGGATCAACGCAGGCTGAATCCAAAATGAGCGTCGACAATGGTGGAAGGTATGGCAGTACCTTACACTTACGCTTTATCAGCGGCAATAGAGCAGCTTGAAACACAACATTTGACTAAGGATGAAGAGTGGAAAATTTTTCAGCAGTGCGTTCAAGTTCTTGGATGGATTCACTCATGAAAAGTTGAATTCACTCGTAAAAAAGTCTGCTTCCAGTTTAATCCCGACGTTGAAACTTTTGTCGCAAAAATAAATCCTGATATTAAACTAAGGACTTTACATACTCCTTTACTTCCAGTCGACGTGGAATGCTCGTTCTTTACAGTACTAATTGTTCTTACCGATGGTAGACAAAGATTTTTGTGAGGAAATATCGAAATGCGCACTTTAATCACGTTTAAAAAGTTTGCCTGAGTAATTACGAATTATGTAACAAATACCTAATTTTTGCACCAAATCAGTAATTTTTTGACATCAAATGTTGACTGTCTCTGATGATGATACAGATATACACAGAGGCTTGAGTACTAAAAAATAGATGAAAAAAGAAATTGTGCAAGGAGAAAGTAGGAGGTGATAAATTTATTATAAACACATTACAAGAAATTAAACCGACTGTCAAGCCAATCAATTTAATTTTCGCGCTTCAGCGAATCATTTTATGTGCCTCCTTCTGCAAGTTTTCCATGTGTCCTTTCTTCAGGTTATCATTTTCATGCACTTGTACTTATTGAAATTGAAGAATAAATAAATGTATTAATAAATAACATAAATAAGTGTCGTAATTAAATAGATAAATGAATAAATAAGCGATAAAAAATATAAATAGGCGGATAAAATTAATGACACCATAGGCTCACTTATACGGAAAGCCAGGAGGCTCAAATGATTAAAAACGTTAAAGAATAGGAGAACAACGTAATTTTTCAAATTAAAGAAAGTTAACGACGTATTATTTCAAACTTGAATCTTCATCAACGTATTTTTTCAAAGAAAGATCAACGTAATTTTTCAAAAAAATGAACCTCCTGGTTTGAAAAAAGCGTTAAACAACTTCCAGTATATTCGCTTTACTCAGCAGATAATCGTCGATAACGACGTAAAAATTCAAATATTCGTGTATCTTAACAGTAAAATTCTTGAAAAAGAAAAGTTAAAAATTTCAATATAGTGATCCTCTTGGTTTGAAATTTTGGGTCGTTATAGTCAACTGTTTGAATTTTTACGTTAACCAAATGTATGAAAAAGAACATCGTCCTTTACAATGCATAACGTTTTTAATCATTTGAGCCCCGACAGTAACAACAATTCAAACAACATTAACGTAATTTTTCAAAACTCGTTGATTAACGTAATTTTTCAAAACTGCGTTGATTAACGTAATTTTTCAAAACTCGTTGATTAACGTAATTTTTCAAAACTCGTTGATTAACGTAATTTTTCAAAACTCGTTGATTAACGTAATTTTTCAAAACTCGTTGATTAACGTAATTTTTCAAAGGACTTTGAAGCGAAAACACTGTTGTAGACACCAATATAACCTGCTTTCCGATTGTATTATATACTGTAGCTGCTCAAAAAAGCGCAATCAATGAAAACATCAGCGCTACACTTATGTAGATTTTGCAGCGCTGTATAGGGCTGCAAAATCTACATAAAAATCGCCGACCGTCCCGCCTGGCCGACTAGACACAACACTAAACGGCATGCAGTGGGCTTAGGGAAATGTTGATTTAGGGTAACGGTACCTTTGGTGAGACAGTGGTGACCCTGACTGGGGGTGATCCAGTTATGCAACTAAAACTAAAATATCTTAGGAACCAGCGGACCGATTGAGTTGAACAATTTGGGTAAGGAACGGATAAGTACTAGCCACACGCGTATGGTACTCTCTAGGATAATTGACTTTAGATGGGTGCTTCCTGAGAGGGGTGACCCTGAATGAACTAAAAATCAAAATATTTTACGAAACCAGTGTTTGTACCAACTGAGCGGAAATTCCGGATTTAGAACGAATATTTTCTAGTCATAGGTAGAGAATCAATTAGGAGTCCCTTTGAGCCGAGCAGCTTCTTTTAATTCTGTTTGGCCGACCAGACCATGCCCCAGCACCGACCGATCGTGACATCTGGCCGACTAGAATCATTGAAGAAGCCATTTGTGCAGTGAAAACCTGATACAGTAATAAGACTTTTATCGAAAATGGATCGTTTGGAAAGGAATAGACTATAGTAGGAATCCTTTTAAGCCGACCAGATTTTTGAGATATTTTTAGACTGACATCACCACATCGCCGACCATCCCACCTGGCCGACTAGATCAAAATCTTTGTAACAGAAGATTTATGAGCAGTAGGAATCCCTCTAAGCACACCAGATTTTCGAAATTTTTTGAGAATGACATCGCCGCATCGCCGACCGTCCCGCCTGGCCGACTAGACCCAATGTTATATAACAGAAAGCCTATAACTGGTATAGTCCCCTTTAAGCCAACCAAATTTTTGAAATTTTGTTTGACGGACTATACCACATCACCGACCATCCCATCTTGCCGACTAGAGTCTAATTATTCAAATAAAAATTATTGAGCAGTGGGAATCCTCTAAGCCGACCAGACTTCTTAAATTTTGTTGGATGAAGCCTACCACATCACCGACCGTCCCATCTGGCCGACTGGATTAAAATTTTTCTAATAAAAAATTAACGAGCAGTGGGAATCCCTCTGAGCCGACCAGATTTCTGACATTTTGTTTGATGGAGTTTACCACATCACCGACCGTCCCATCTGGTCGACTAGATCCAAATTTTGTAGCAGAAGATTTATGAGCAGTAGGAATCCCTCTAAGCTGACCAGATTTTCGAAATTTTTTTAGAATGACATCGCCGCATCGCCGACCATCCCGCCTGGCCGATTAGACCCAATTTTATATAACGGAAAGCCTATGAATGGTATAGTACCCTTTAAGCCAGCTAGATTTTTGAAATTTTTATCTTCTCGATTATACCACATCACCGACCGTCCCATCTTGCCGACTAGAGTCAAATTTTTCTTAGTAGAAAATTCATTAGGAGTGGGAATCATTCTAAGCTGACCAGTTCCTTTAAGCCAACCTTGGGTGTCAGCCTAGCTCAATGCATACAACATACAGTGCCGCTCAAAAAGTTAAGGCCACCCACGATTTCAACGCAGTGTCTGTTTGAATCGTAAATTCTTAACTAATTATTGTTCAAGAGTTACAAAATTGAATAGAACCACAACTAACAAATATCATCAATTAAGAATCAACAAAAAATAATCGACTAAAAGGAAATCTGATAGCCTTTAGCTTGAATTGATGCTTGTCAGGCCCAGTCTTAGGCATTTGGGGGCCCTGTGCGAGGTACCTTTTTGGGGGCCCCGGGTATTTAACAGTGTAAAACCTTTAAATTTAAGTTATACGTAGCTACCACACATGCACATGGGGGCGGGGGGGTGAGGGCCGATGGAGTATTGCTCCCACTTGAAGGATCAGCCAGCCAGATACTGTCCAGCGATTTTGAAATGACTTTTATTCATTTTTTAGCTGGCTTGAAAGAAATTAGACCAGTTTTTTGCATAAAATATCAAAAATTTTTGAAATTTTCTATAATAATTCAGCAGTAAAATGGAAAAGTGATTTTGAATGAAAGTCGACTGTTTTTGGAAAAGTTGGGAACCGCTCATAGGTGAGCAGCACGGAAATTCTCGGGGGGGGGGTGCAAGATTATTCCACAGCCAAAAATGGTCTGAAAAGTGATGGAAGGGCAAAAACACCATTTTTGACGCATCTCGTTGAACTCTATCCCTTGACGTCAAAAAATCGCGAAAAAACAAAAAATTGTTCAAAATCGAATTCTGGGGGTATTTCGATTTCTGGGAGTTATTCGGCAGGCTCGAGGTGTATATCCCCCACCCACCCACGCCCCCTATAACAAAACCCTATATCCGCCACTGTGCTTATGTATGTCTCAGGTTGAAGCAAATAGTTTTATCTTGATCTGATCCCCAGATCGGGCAGGCCCCTTTAACGTGAGTAGCGCTAAGATAGGAATATTAATTAATGCCATGTCTATAATCCACAGAGTAATATGCAGAAAGATAAAACGAAAAATAATTATGAAAAATGTGAATCTATGGTTCTTTAGCAATTTTTAAAAATTGATGTTTCACTTCAAATTAATTTGTGAAAAAGCGTGTTTTTAGCATCTGACTGAGAATATCACAAAACAAAGCTTTTCGCGCCAAATTTCTTTGAAAAATGGAAAATTTGTGAAAGAAAAACAACCTAGCAACACTATTCATAATAACGCATTTGAATCTGGAACTTCAACAAGCATTGCGTAGTAAATAGCTATAAACAGCATGCATCAGATAATTCGGAAAATAAGTAATATTAGCAGCACTTCTCATGTAAAAATATAGCGCAGAAAATTCTACGAAGGCACAATGCAATTACTTATACTAGGGGATTCTACTACAAAGATTCAAAAATTTAAAAATAATGTCAAGCTTTGAAAATTAAACAAATTCACCATACTTTTTAAACATTTCAGCACAAAATAGGAAGTTTACTCATATTTACACATCGTGATAATGCAGTAAGATAGGTAGGTTTAAGCCTGGAGATATAAAACCTTTAGCAGAAACAAACCAAAACAATCATTTAATAAAAATTTGCTTAATTCAAAGTCATTTATGAGAGCAAAGCACATAATTGTAAATATAGTTTGAAACACAAAACGATATGTAGGTTTTTAAATTGTAATGTACAAAAGTAAGAGTTATGTATGAGGCAAAGGTACCTATGTATGTACCTAAAAAGAACACTTCTCGGTTCTTTACCTTTGATTTGAATATCGCATAAAAGCTGACTACAATTTTTAGTAATTTAAGCAAGCCAATAAGCTTATTTTTCATAATCACAGTCAAAATCCAGCGTTAAAAGACTATTAGAAGCACTTGCATAGTGCATTGTGGCGGGGCCCCCTGGAGGTCCCTTAGGGGCCCCGGGGCCCTGTGCAGCCGCACACTCCGCACATGCCTAAGACCGGGCCTGAATGCTTGTATACAAAGTGTTAACGAATTGATCAATTTGACGCATTTTTTCTTTGGCGTTGAACCCAAGATTCCCTTCATTTTCCAGTCATTTTTGCTCGTGAAATGCACTTTGGAATTCTGTTTCTGAAGTCTCTCATTCATAATTCGTCAAATATTTTTATTTGGACTGAGTTCCTGGGACTGTAGGGGTCAGACAAATAAAGGCTATCCCTACCCCACAAAATATGCTTCACCCTTCTGGAAAAAATGTCTTGGATGTTTTTTTTGAGGCAGTCACCAAAGAAGGAACCAAGTGCTCCTTAGTTAAACAAATATATGAAGTGGTTGTAAATTTTGGGTTGGAAGGTAATAAAACCAAATCACAACATCATGGCTCCAAATGGACTCCAGACCAAAACGCTGCATTCTCTTCTGTGTTTGACGCTTCCGGCCATGCATTTGACATTTTATTTTTTGTCTGAAGGTCTGCGGACTAAACCCCTTAATTTCGAAGTCAAATAATCAAATATGACTCTCCGAGAAAAAGAAACCTTTGAACAATCGAGGAAAGTCCAAAACGAAATTTCGAGCAAAAATCAATACGTTTTTTCTGTTAAACTCGATCGCAGAAAGACTTTTTATGACGATCCAATTATACAGCAAAGACACCGACCAATTGTCTGCCTCAAAAGCAATGGTCCACAATAAATAGACAATTCAACCTGCATGTCAGGAGCGGTCAGACGCCAATTTTTAAAGAAGTTCGCTTTAGACCACATAGTTCCTTCAGTGGCCAATTTAGAGGACCGCCCCGGGCCGAGGAAGATCAGTGAAGGAATCTAATTGCTTGTGTCTCTTATCTTTGTTTTGTATGACATATTAAATTTTCTTTACTCATCCGGCTATCACTCTTTAGAATAGTTTAGTATTCTTAAACATATACGCGATTTTTGACCAAAATACCAGCAAAATGGAGCGGAATTCACCGTAATAAATCAGCCAGTAGTTAACATAATTGAAAATGACTAAACTTCCTGAAATCAGCGGAGAAAACTTATCTAGAAACTTTTTCAAAGTGAAATTTAGGCTTTTAGTTTCACAGTTAAAAGCGATTTGAAAACCCAATCGATTTTGGAGTAATCAATCAGAGCGGCCTTAAACTTTTGAGCGGCACTGTATATCATATGTGTAATTCATTCTGGAAACACGGGCATCCCTCCCTTTTGGGAATGTAGCCCTATTTTGCAAGTATCCCGGAGCCTGAGAATGGCCTCTTATGTTCCTTATACACAAGGCAAGTTCTATATAGTTAATGTTATTATTTTGTTCATAGTAGATTGAAAGCATAGGTTTTTATTTGGCAAATATGACTTAAAGCGTGAGTTGATACCAATTGTTTCTGGTCTTCATTTACAGTTTGAGTCACTTTGGCTCTGTACGTCGTAATTAGAGAAAAGTTGTTAGTTTTAATTTGATAGGAATTTTAGGGGAATAAAAAAAGTGGAATAAGACGTGCTTTAAACAACGGTACATAAAATTGCATGCCAAATCTTAATGTCAAAATTAAGAAATATATCTGAAGACTTATGAGCACAAAATTCCATAATTATTTATAAAAACATTGCCAATCACTTAAAAATTAATCTTTGAAGAAAAACATTTAAGAATCTGGTCGGCTTAAAGGGCTCTCTTATAAAAATTTGGGTCTAGTCGGACAGATGGTACGGTCAGTGATGTGGTGTTGTCGGTCCAAAAACAAATTAAAAATATGATATTTGGCATGGCCGGTCAAACAAAATTTTAAAAATCTGGATGGCTTAAAGGGATTCCCATTGTTCATAAATTTTCTGTTGCAAAAATTTGAATTTAGCCGGCCATATGGGATGGTCAGTGATGTGGTATGGTCGGTCAAACAAAAATTAAAAAATCTGGTCGGCTTAAAGGGATTCCCACTGCTCATGTGTTTTCTATTGCAAAAATTTGAATTTAGTCGACCAGATGGAACGGTCAGTGATGTGGTATGGTCGGTTAAACAGAACTCCAAAAATCTGGTTGGCTAAAAGGGGACTATACCAGTTAAAGGCTTTCTGTTATATAAAATTGGTTCTAGTCGGTCAGGTGGGATGGTCAATGATGTGGTAAACTTCATCGGAAAAAATTCCAGAAATCTGGCTGTATAAAAGTGGACTATACCAGTTATAGGCTTTCCATTATACAAAATTGGGTCTAGTCGACCGGGCGGGACGGTCGGCGATGCGGCGATGTCATTCTAAAAAATTTCGAAAATCTGGTCTGCTTAGAGGGATTCCTACTGCTCATAAATCTTATGTTACAAAGATTTGGATCTAGTCGGCCAGTTGGGACGATCGGTGATGAGGTAAACTTCGTCCAACAAAATTCAAGAAATCTGGTCGGCTTAGAGGGTTTCCCGCTGCTAATTAATTTTTCATTAAAAAAATTTGAATCTAGTCGGCCAGATGGGACGGTCGGTGATGTAGTGTGGTCGGTCAAACAAAATTTCAAAAATCTGGTTGGCTAAAAGGGGACTATACCAGTTATAGGCTTTCTGTTATATAACATTGGGTCTAGTCGGCCAGGCAGGACGGTCGGCGATGCGGCGATGTCATTCTAAAAAAATTTCGAAAATCTGGTCAGCTTAGAGGGATTCCTACAGCTCATAAATCTTCTGCTACAAAAATTTGGATCTAGTCGACCAGATGGGACGGTCGGTGATGTGGTAAACTCCATCAAACAAAATTTAAGAAATCTGGTCGGCTCAGAGGATTCCCACTGCTCGTTAATTTTTTATTAGAAAAATTTTAATCCAGTCGGTCAGATGGGACGGTCGGCGATGTGGTGGCTTCATCCAACAAAATATCAGAAATCTGGTCGGCTTAGAGGGATTCCCACTGCTCATTAATTTTCTATTAGAAAAATTTGACTCTAGTCGGCAAGATGGGATGGTCGGTGATGTGGTATAGTCGGTCAAACAACTTTTCAAAAATTTGGTTGGCTTAAAGGGGACTATACCAGTTATAGGCTTTTTGTTATATAACATTGGGTCTAGTCGGCCAGGCAGGACGGTCGGCGATGCGGCGATGTCATTCTAAAAGAATTTCGAAAATCTGGTCAACTTCGAGGGATTCCTACTGCTCATAAATCTTCTGTTACAAAAATTTGAATCTAGTCGGCCAGATGGGACGGTCGGTGATGTGGTGGGCTTCATCCACCAAAATTTCAGAAATCTGGTCGGCTTAGAGGGATTCTCACTGCTCATTGATTTTTTATTAGAAAAATTTGACTCTAGTCGGCAAGATGGGATGGTCGTTGATGTGGTATAGTCGGTCAAACAAAATTTCAAAAATCTGGTTGGCTAAAAGGGGACTATACCAGTTATAGGCTTTCTGTTATATAACATTGGGTCTAGTCGGCCAGGCAGGACGGTCGGCGATGCGGCGATGTCATTCTAAAAAAATTTCGAAAATCTGGCCAGCTCAGAGGATTCCTACAGTTCATAAATCTTCTGCTACAAAAATTTGGATCTAGTCGACCAGATGGGACGGTCGGTGATGTGGTTAACTCCATCAAACAAAACTTAAGAAATCTGGTCGTCTCAGAGGGATTCCCACTGCTCGTTAATTTTTTATTAGAAAAATTTTAATCCAGTCGGTCAGATGGGACGGTCGGTGATGTGGTAGGCTTCATCCAACAAAATTTCAGAAATCTGGTCGGCTTAGAGGATTCCTACTGCTCATTAATTTTTTATTAGAAAAATTTGACTCTAGTCGGCAAGATAGGATGGTCGGTGATGTGGTATAGTCGGTCAAACAAAATTTCAAAAATTTGGTTGGCTTAAAGGGGAATATACCAGTTATAGGCTGTCTGTTATATAACATTGGGTCTAGTCGGCCAGGCGGGACGATCGGCGATGCAGCGATGTCATTCTTAAAAAATTTCGAAAATCTGGTCTGCTTAGAGGGATTCCTACTGCTCATAAATCTTCTGTTACAAAGATTTTGATCTAGTCGGCCAGGTGGGACGGTCGGCGATGTGGTGATGTCAGTCTGAAAATATCTCGAAAATCTGGTCGGCTTAAAAGGATTCCTACTATAGTCTATTCCTTTCCAAACGATCCATTTTCGATAAAAGTCTTATTACTGTATCAGGTTTTCACTGCACAAATGGCTTCTTCAATGATTCTAGTCGGCCAGATGTCACGATCGGTCGGTGCTGGGGCATGGTCTGGTCGGCCAAACAGAATTAAAAGACGCTGCTCGGCTCAAAGGGACTCCTAATTGATTCTCTACCCATGACTAGAAAATATTCGTTTCTAAAATCCGGAATTTCCAACACTGGTTTCGTAAAATATTTTGATTTGTAGTTCATTCAGGGTCACCCCCTCTCAGGAAGCACCCATCTAAAGTCAATCATCCTAGAGAGTACCATACGCGTGTGGCTAGTACTTATCCGTTCCTTACCCAAATTTTTCAACTCAATCGGTCCGCTGGTACCTAAGATATTTTAGTTTTAGTTGCATAACTGGATCACCCCCCAGTCAGGGTCACCCCTGTCTTACCAAAGGTACCGTTACCCTAAATCAGCATTTCCCTAACACATCATTTTCACACAATTTGAGAATTTGAGTACATTTATGAATATAAGTTTTGATCCGCTGGTATTTGTTATGAGAATAAATACAATAAATGATCACAATTCATTCAGCTTGCTCAAAAATTAGTCCATGTTTCATGTTATAACATGCCTACACTTTGACAGTCGGTAAAAGCTGATGAACCTGCTCACCATTGAATAACTCATTTCAGTGAAGTGAGGTTTTTTGAGATGAACTCAAGAACCACTGAACGGATTTTCATGAAATAAAGTGTTTTAGATAGACAATTTCAAAATAAAACTATTTTGCCAAAAAACGTATAGCTAGCTTATGTCTACAGTATGCTAGGCTCGAAAAAGTGCTCAAACTTTGCTTGGTCACTACAGTATACAGGTTAAGTTTAATGTTTCGAAAAATAGCAGAATAGTTAGATATTTTTGTGCTCTTAATTTCACCCCTTTTTGTTTTTCGTGTTTTTGAATAGTTCGTCCTGCAATTCAAATTTAATTTTTTTCCAATATGGCTGCCCCCATAAGGTGTGCAATTTACTCACGCTAAGTTCCATATTTTTCGATGTTCAAGCACATTTTAGAAAGCCCAAAAAAGCTCGTTCGAATGATATCCTATTTGTCTGATTTACTAAAGAATTCCAGTTTTTCAATATGGCCGCCAAGAAGGCTGTCATACTGTAGCTTTTGATGTTTTCAGCTATTATTCTGTGAGTTTCTGACATATTTCGAAATTTTTTTTGGTAAATAGCTGGAAAATTTTATGTTCTTTCTAATGAACTATGTCTCATGTTCTGAATCTTTCTAGTTCTTTCAGGGAAGTTCAAAAACCTCAAAATTATTCATTGTATGGTGAAAATGACGTGCTAAGCCCACTGCATGCCGTTTAGTGTTGTGTAGTGCCCTATACAGCGCTGCAAAATCTACATAAGTGTAGCGCTGATGTTTTCATTGATTGCGCTTTTTTGAGCAGCTGCAGTATATAATACAATCGGAAAGCAGGCTATATTGGTGTCTACAACAGTGTTTTCGCTTCAAAGTCCTTTGAAAAATTACGTTAATCAACCAGTTTTGAAAAATTACGTTAATCAACGAGTTTTGAAAAATTACGTTAATCAACGAGTTTTGAAAAATTACGTTAATCAACGAGTTTTGAAAAATTACGTTAATCAACGAGTTTTGAAAAATTACGTTAATCAACGAGTTTTGAAAAATTATGTTAATGTTGTTTGAATTGTTGTTACTGTCGGGGCTCAAATGATTAAAAACGTTATGCATTGTAAAGGACGATGTTCTTTTTCATACATTTGGTTAACGTAAAAATTCAAACAGTTGACTATAACGACCCAAAATTTCAAACCAAGAGGATCACTATATTGAAATTTTTAACTTTTCTTTTTCAAGAATTTTACTGTTAAGATACACGAATATTTGAATTTTTACGTCGTTATCGACGATTATCTGCTGAGTAAAGCGAATATACTGGAAGTTGTTTAACGCTTTTTTCAAACCAGGAGGCTCATTTTTTGAAAAATTACGTTGATCTTTCTTTGAAAAAATACGTTGATGAAGATTCAAGTTTGAAAAAATACGTCGTTAACTTTCTTTAATTTGAAAAATTACGTTGTTCTCCTATTCTTTAACGTTTTTAATCATTTGAGCCTCCTGGCTTTCCGTACACTTAATTTATTTTGTAATTTCTATTCCACATTTTACACCTCATATTTCGTCTTATAGGTACTTTATTTTCATTTTGTGCATATTTTATATTTTATATTTTTTATTCTAAGCGCTGTTCACATGTTCGTGCGTCTGTAAATTTTTTGCTCCTTGTTCCCTTGATTAATTAAAACTTCAATGTTGATTATCACAGCATAAAAATATCACTAATAAGAACACTGACAGCGTCGAAACCCCGTATGCACATGGGAAAAAGGGAAAATTTTCTATGAAAAATAAGGCAAAAATGAAGGAAGGTCAAAAATTAATGGAAATCAAAGTTTCCGACAAAAACGTTTGAAAATGATTAGGAACCGTGGATTGACATAGTTTTACCCACACCTGGGCGTGAGGAGTTTGGGGGTATGCATTCCCCCCGAGAAACCAAAATACCCCCTAGAAACCAAAATACCCCCAGAAATCAATTTTTAAATTTTTTTTGTTTTTTTTCGCAATTTTTTGATGCCAATGGATAGTGCTCGATGAGAAACGTTGAAAAATAGTGTTTTTTGCGCCCTATCGCAATTTTTAAGGCCATTTTTTGACCTTTGAAAAATCTTGCACCACCCCAGAATTTTCTTGCTGCCCACGTATGGTTTTACCATATTTTAGCATTTATAATGGTTTTGACTTGTGAGGCCACTTTGGCTCAAATAATTCTCCTGACTGGCCCCTGATTATTGACCCCCTAGTTCAGCCATGTTGTACATCTACGATCAACCACAAAGAAAGAAAAATATAATTAGAAAAAATATAATTAAACACAGAAAACACGATTAACAAAAATAACGATGATCGAATTTGCGAACTAATATTTTTCTGCATGTTTGTCATCCCATTTTGAAGTACATGTATGTCCGTGCCATTTATCAATAAACATGGATAACTCAAGATTTAACCGCGGGAGCAGGTGTAAAATCTCAGATTAAATCGGCCGTTTGCTACCCACGATCTACTTAACCCACTTTCTGTCATACCGATATTAACAATGGGATGATAATACCCGACTTTAACCCTAGATTAAAAGGGCCCTATTGGACAGAAAGAGAGAAAAGTTTTTAAGGGGATAGGTCGGAAGAGAAATAAGTTCTTATTGCTATGGCTAGACTTAACCCCGTTCTGTCATCGGGCCTTATTGAAATAGAAGAAGAGAAAGATATGTCTTGTGAAATACATATATTTAGTGAACAGCAAACATTTTTTACACTTCTGAATTTATTCGTATGAAATGTAGAATTTTGCTAATTGAAAATCGTTTTGTATCAAGAATACTACATTGTGTAAACAATTGATGAGAGTTATCTGAGATAAATATACGAAGTGTATACGAAATATAATTGGTCCCATTGAGCAGTAAGAATTCTGGGGGACAGCCGAAAATTTTTTCTACAGTGACTTTTTGTGTATAAAAACGATAAGTATGCCCATAAAAAAACAATTTTTCTGACGTTCTTGGTAATATTCTTTCTTTATAGATAAAAACATGAAAATTTTGTCAAAAAAAACTGGATGAACTTACACAAATTATATAAAATCAGAAAATGCTATCATATTGATATTTATGTACCAAAAAAATCGATAAGAACGCTTAAGGTATAAATTTCGTACTGTTTATGCAAAATTCGAAATTCTAAGGTAGGGTCAGCAGCTTTTTGCAGGAGGCCTGCAGCTATTCTGGGGAGAGGTCTAAGCCTCAACCTTTCCCTGAACAAATGTGACCGGTCCTCTACGAATTATCGCATATAGAGAGTTGCACCATTCTTTCCTTTGATTCGCGTCAGCTTGTTACCTGACATTCACGCAAAACATTGATTGTTAAAAACGATTTTTTTTAATGATTCGTTTCAAGATGGTACTTTTTGTACCATGGCGGCCGTTGACGGAATATCGGAAGGAAAAATTTGTTAACAAAAATAGAATTCAGGTAGGTACCTAGAAGGAAAATCTCTTGGATTACCTATATCTTAGTCATATTAAAGTCATGTGCATGATCAGGTCCATATCTAGGATCCGGCCAAGGGGGGCAGACCCAACATAAATTGGTCTATATCTCGGAAAAATCGCTGGAAAAGCTTACAAAACCGCATTTTTCGATGTTTTTTGACACGCTCTATCCATTAGGATCAGAAAATTCGAACTTTTTGGCACAAAAATTTTTCAACTCAAAAAGGTATATAAAAAGCATAATTTTTTGGTCGCGCGTAAGCCAAAATGTTTGAAAATACATCACATCCGGCGCAAAGCGCCGAAAATTTGAAGATTTTGTGACAATGACATGCGATTTTTCCATTTTTCCGTGCATTATCTCAACTCTCAAAATTTTTTCACCGGTCAAGAACGGAGCGGCCACCCCGCCCCCTAAATAAGGCCTTGTGCATGATTATTTTTGTGTTGACAGTATGAAGCGAGATTCTCTCGTTTTCGCTGGAATCGTGTCAATCGCACAGCAAACATTAAAAAGCTAACGCAGCTATTCGGAGCGAGTCAGAGTTCCAAATTAGTAAGAAAATACGTATCTCGTGAGTCGGCGAGAAAATCTGAGTATGCAATTCCGCGAACGGCAGAAGCTAATCACTTCTTTCTATTTTTGCGTATTTTGTCTAGTGTTTAATCCTTTGTAAGTCAGCGTTTCTCTCCCTCTTCTTTCCGAAGTGTAGCTGTTTTGAGCGTCGAGCTTTGAACAAAAATTTCAAAAAGCACGATTCCTATGTCTCGTACATTATTCAAAGTTTGTCTCCGCGGTAGAGCTACTGATGCAACAGTTGGCGTATCCGGTGAAACATTTCAAATCACCCCAATGGCCCGTGCAATTTCCGTCAAAACGTTTTTATTTTGTGTACACTACGAAACAATTTTTCGTCCACGCACAACACCACGCAGCATGAAGGTTTACCTAATAACATTGTGGGGAAAGAATAGCATCACGATTTTTAGCCTTAACTGAACTAGGTTAAACATGAAATCGCGCAATCGTGTCAAAGTTTGTGTTTAACTTCGTGCTCAATATTACGTTGGTAATATGAATGAATGAGAATGAATTCTCGAACATGTGTTCACGGGGGTAGCGAATCATTTCATTTACTCTGTTTCTTGATGCGCATGCTGGTTCGATAACCTGTGCATATATTATTTAATGGTATATTGTATATATGTGCGCTACGAATATAACAAATAGTAGGTATCTAACCTACACATTTCGGCTTTGAGTGCAATGCAACAAACGTTGAATCAGTTCAGTTGAATTTTTCAACGAAAAACGAAGGTTTCTCAGACTATCAGGCATTTGATACGTTACAGTCTATATACCTATCTACCGATGCTTTCTCATGTCTACAATGTTGACTAAAATATATCGACACGAGCTGATTCTTATATTTGCGTGTTTCATAAGGCAGAATAGAAGTTTGAACTTGATGCTGCTGTTTTATTATCAGATTTGAATATGTACACATACCTACATACTCGTACTTCATCATAAGCTTATTTTGTTACATGGCTGCACATAAAATTAACTTAGCGAAATTGAGCAAACGATCGCGATTATTCTCATTATTCAATTGATACCATAGGTGGGCTGGGCAGCACCGGAATTCTGGGGTGCAAGATTTTTTAAAGGTCAAAAATGGTCTTAAAAATAATGGTATGGCGAAAAAACACCATTTTTCAATGTTTCTCATCGAGCACTGTCCATTGGCATCAAAAAATCGCGAAAAAAATAACAAAATTTCAAAAATATAATTCTGGGGGTATTCGGCCTCCTAGGGGTGCATACCACCCAAACCCCACGCCCACGTGTGGTTGATACTCTGTCTGACCGGTCGTAACATAATGCTATGTTAGTCTTGTAGCCACTGATTCCGTTATTTTATCGATTCTTTTCCGTACAGCACGTTATGTAAGTCCAAGAGCCACGCACGTGATGTGGCGTGAATTCTAGACCCAACAAGAGTGCTAAAAAGGAAATTTCCTTGAAGAAATAAAGTAAGATTAGACCGGAAATGGATAACAATCAAGCCATTTCAGCAAAACGCATGAATTTGACCAGAAACGGTGAATTAAGGTAGTATTTAGACACTTTCTTCAATATTTCAGGCCAGTTCAACTTAAAACGGCTAACCTCAACGACCTCAGTCATGCTGCACATAAATATGTATATACATATATTCGTATGGGTGTTCGAGTGTTATACAGAACCTCCGTAATGAAATGGGCATAATTTTGTGCAGGCATAAAGCGAAAAACATACAGCGAAATTTTATGGGAAAAATAATGCAAAATTAAAACCAAGAATGGATGAAAGTCAATTTTTTTAACGAAAGTGATTGAAATTGAAGGTTAGTTTTTACCTTATCTTAACATTTAAACCAATTTTACGCCTAGCTCGTTAAAGATCTCCGGCTGATCCTTCAATTAGAAAGCAATAATTCCAATTTATGAGACAACCGCCTATTTTTCACACGGTAATTTTGTGTAAATATGGCAGATAACACGTATTCGCAGTTAAGCAGCTCTTCTGCATGCTCATCCATTACGCTTACATTAAGATGTCGCAGCTGCAAATATTTTAATTGGAGGACATGCTAATCGCAATATTTTTCAACATTTTGCGAAAATGCGTTGGCACTTAAGCGGAATCGCTGTCTTGTACGTTAATGCATGACTCTTGCCTTTTGATTGCTGTGACTCAAAATTTAATCATGGAGGTCTGCGAGGAGGGCGAATCGGACAAAAGCTCATGCAAATATCTAACTTAACTGCTTTGCGTGCGCTGAATTACTCAAGGATGACATACATTTAACGGCTAGAACGTTTATTTGGGGTTCCGGCTATTTTTCGGAGAAGGGGGTTATGAATTCAATATTTCTTAAAAGCGGGGGAGGTCCGAAATTTTCTGGCTTGGGGGGATGGGGGACAACCAACTTTAAGTGGGGATCCCCTATCCCCCTCTTACATGTATGACAGATGGGTGTTCGAGTGTTATACGAAACCTCCGTAATGAAATGGGCATAATTTTGTGCAGGACTTCCATAATGACCTAGCATAAAGTTATCTGAAACGCAATAATATCGTAAACCCGACCTGAATTCATCTGAGATTTCTGGAGTGAAAAAACTATTGTAGCACATTTAGTGGCGCTTATGCAAATGTTCACGTTTGATACGGAGTGGCGCTTGTGCAACGTGCACACGTTCAAGATTTGTTTTGTAAAATCTGACAGTAGGTACATAACGGCGTGAGGAGGAAGTGACCACATCAAATGAGCGATTGACACAAGTGTATTTACGTTGGTTGGTAGCTTGTTTGTTGTTGTGTCGGTGCTTCCATAATTCTCTCTCCCCCAATCGTTTCAAGAGATCTCTGGCAGTTGAGTGCGTGTGATTATATTACGTAGTACACACTGAAAAGGAATATTACTCGTATTTACGTGTGTAGCAAACCGAAAGATTTGAGCACCAAATGGGTTAGGCGGACGGGCTGAGTAACGAATGACACAAACATCAAATATATAAGCACCAGAAGACGTTCTTCACTTTCGTTCTTTCTATTCAGTTCAAGATGGAGAGCAACGTAGTCAGCCAGTTGCTCAGACAGAGCTAAAGCCAACATCAATATAATAATGGCACCGATGGCTCGACTAATCAAACGCGCATGCGCGCATTCTGTGTGCTCCCCAGTTTCTAAGTCGACACGTTTTGCCGTTGTAGCCGAATAAATAGACGAAAAAGATACACGTTTTAGCTTTAATGCTGGGTCGGCTGGTCGGTCGAATTGAACATTTGGCGTTCTGAGCAGTTGAGCGGGTTGAAAGAGAGAGATAGTGAGAGAGTGAGAAAGAGAAAGAGAGAAGAAACGGGCGAAAGTGAGAAGTATAATCCGTTGCATTTTGGACCGGAGCTTAATTCTTCTCTTATAAATGAGAAAAGCTCAGTGAGTGAGTGGCCCATGGACGCTAGATTTCTGAATTATCGGCGCATATGACGCATGTTAAAAAGGATCCTTGCGCACTCATACTCGTGTTTATAGTGTAAGAATGTTTGCTCAGATCAACTTACGCGTATTCGATAAGAAAACGTCGGCTGAGCGCTTGCTTATCAAACGTGAACTCGTCTCATTGAACGGGGCGATTCATGACGCGCATGTTTTTGATTCAGAATTCACAATAGCTATCTACGATGTATCGTCTTTCAGTGTGGCCTATGAATTTGCGATTTTATTATTACGACGATTTTCAACCGCTCAATGGAGCTTAGGTACCTGTGGCGAGGTTGATCTTTGCTGAAATCAGATTTTGCTAAATATTTTTTAGACACTCGGTTCAACGCCAAAAGAGATCATCTGTTATATTCGTATTAAATCAGCGTCAATTCTCAGCAATACCGCTCGTAATTTATGTGGTTTTCTGCATTGCGTGGTGCGTTAGCCTTTCAATTATTTGATTAATAGGGACGCTTCTCGCTCGTTGTCATAACCGCTGATTAAGTACCTATATCATCAAATACACTAGAAGCTTTTTCTCTGTTAAATCTGTATTTACTCACGGACACGTACATAATATGTAAGCATTAACTCAGAGAATGAAGCACACCTATATCTGTTGAAAGCGAACCATGATTTGAGCGTTTTAGCGATAGGTCCATGAGATCTGTTGCCTTCAGCTCAATACTTCAAAAACTTGTGCTTATGTTTATCACTTGACGATCATGAGGTGGGCGGCACCAAAATTCTGGGAGTTGCATGATTTTTCAAATGTCAAAAAATGACCTTGAAAACGTTGATGTGGCGAAAAAACACCATTTCTCAACCTTTCTCATCGAGCACTATCTATTGCCATCAAAAAAATTGCGAAAAAAAAACAAAAAAATTCAAAAATTGAATTTTGGTGGGGGTATTTTGGTTTTCTGGGAGGTGCATACCCCCAAACCCCATTCAGGTATGTTGACGACCCGTTACGATCAAAATTTGTACGAACACGATATATGTAAATGCGAGTCAGTTGTGATTCCATGTGTTCCTCATTGGAATTTCGGAGTTTTGTTTGACACAGAATGGCCGCTGACCCCACGTAAAATGTTGCTTATTCCACGTATAAATTCCAACTTTTCGGAAAGTATATGAAAATATGCTTTTTAATGTTTTTTTAGCGATTCTTTGGCTCCAATCTGTCCAGATGACCGGCGCTTCGCGTCAAGTGTTATTTTCAAACTATATATCGAGGGCTTAGTGCAAAAAAGGACTATCTGCAATTTTTCAAAATCAGGTTCTCGGACGGCGCCATAAGCATTAGGGGTGCATCTAAAAGTGCTATAAAGGCCTGCGAAAATTAATATTATCTTGTCCACGTCTATTGATCATCTCAGATAGGCCCTTTTAGCACTTTAAGATGCACCCTGCAGCACATGAAGCCATCTGAGAACCCAATCCTGAAAAAATGCATTTAGTCTTTTTTGGCACTAAGCCCTCGATATATCGTCCGATTTCGTTAAACTTTCTGAAAATTTGTAATGTTTTTATGTCCTAGAATGAGAGCGCCATCAGAAAGGTCGAAAAGCGGTATTTTTCACGTCATCTTTCTTAGGCTTAAAATTTATACTTAATTTCAAATTTTAGCTCACAACTCTATTAGTTAAGAATTCTTTTTTGAGGCCGATCTGTATTCCCATACCATATATGTCTGATCGTGTTTTAGTTCTTCGTTTTCTTGACATTTTTAAAGGAGTGTACGCTATCGTACTGGGGGGATTTGGGGGTTACCTCCAGAAACTGAACAACCCCCCGCAGATTATGTGTAGACCCCCAGAATTATATTTTTAGTAACATTTTTGGCGATTTGACCCATCACGATCCCCCAGAATTTTGATGTTGCCCACGTATGCATACCACTCTTCCAACTTGATCGTATCGCCTTCCATGACGATAATTTTTTTGTACATTCTTACGGTTTCTTGTTTTAAAACGACTGACTCTGCTTTTTACTCCTAACTGTTAGCTTGTGCTTATGTTAGCAGTTAGTCTATTTCACCTCTACCATTTTCAGTTTTCTCTTTCATCACGCGCCATTTTTATGTAATCTTCAAATTTTTTGAATCATTTTGAACCCGTTAATTTTTGAGCATTTGGATACTTTTTTGATGTCACGATGTTGCTGTACCGTAGGCTGGGATATAGATATTCATTCCTTTGAGCGTTTAGATAAACTCACATGCTGCGCTAACATTGTCAAACCGGTTTATAGCTAAAGAAATCTTTGTCTACCTGTGTTGCAGGACTGAAAAGGTGAATCAAATCGCTTAGGCGATTTTGTATATTGAGCGAAGAATAAGCCTTTAATACTTCATGGTCGAATTGTGTATAAAGTTTAATTGCTATATATATTCTCAGAATCCATTTAATTTTAGTATAGTACGCCCAGTACGTAGGGAAAACAGACAAAATCTGAATTTCTTAGTGTTCTATATATTTGACGGATTCACATTGTGTCTGTATCATGATTTTCTTGTATTGTCTCGTGGCAGGAAATAGGCTGCGCTGCGGTGTAGCATCGAGGCTTCGATATTTGCAATTCGAGAATTAAAGCAAGAATAGCGGAAAACGAGATTTTTGGGCATTATTAATAGATATTCATCGTAGTGAAATTCCTACTTTAACATTTATTTATCAACAAAATTTTCGATTTCCGCTAGCAGCATTCTATAATTATTTTCTTAAAGATCAAAAATTTTTCGGAAGGAGGTTTTTGAATTCAAGATAATTTATTGCATTTTAAGCGGTTTTTCACGAACGTTTTAAATTTAAGAAAAGCCTCATCTATGTTATACAGGTTCAAAGTTTAAAAACTTTTTTAAAATGTGTGCAACTTTCAGCATATGTTTTATAAAAAATGCTGATATTTAAATATTCCGTCTTAGCCTTTTCGCTTCTCACAAAAAATGAGTCCTGGTGTCATGGGGCATCGAACAGAAAACTATTTGCAATGAGAAAGTAAGTATTGCTCATGCTCAAACATTTCTGCTGCTTAGGTATGTAATTTGGTCGAAAATTCAACGGTTCATAGATGCACGTTCGTGGCATCTTCAATCTGATTCAATGACTTCTTTTCAAGCTCAAAAAAGACTATCTATAAAATAGAAATGATCAATAGAATCATTCTCTTCTAGGAAGCTATCTCTTGCCTTTTAAGCGAATGTCTCAACTCACATTGAACCTCCTTTCTATTTTGTATGATCAACGGGATAAAATGTTTCCATACTCGTGCATGGACATGGATAGGTTTGGGGTTTACATCCCCACAAATCCGTGAAACCGTTCGCAGAACCTCCTAAATAGAATTTAGGGCGCTTTTTTGCGATTTTGCCCCATCAGACCCCCAGGATTCGGTCGCTGCCCATGAATGGATGTATTCACTTCTGAACTCAATGTTTGACATGTTCCGTTTCAATATTTGAGATAAACTTCCTCTCGCTCTATTCCTTATTCTTAAAATGATGTACTGCGAATAACTTTTATTAATATCTATAATATTAATTTTGAGTTGTGTGTGTGTATATGTGTTCGAGAAAAAGTTTTTACTGTATAATCGAGTAATCCTCAATTTTGACTCAATGTATAATCCGGGCCCCTGATTCCGAATTTTTGATCAAAATGGCTCCATCGGGCTTACGAAACCCGGAAACGACGGATTACTATAAAACGTTTAAGTGGCTCTAACGGACTTTTGTAATTGCCGCGGGGCAAATATTTTATGCCACCCAAGACCAACTTTTAAAGCGTTATCGACTGGTGTAAACCACTTTATACCGCAGTGTAAACTAACGCAAAACCGTAACAAAAACACTTTTCAAGGTTGAATTTTTCTTCATATCTCAAATCGCAGCTGATAAATTTATTTAAATTTCAACTATTCTTTGGTAATATCTCTACCGGCCTTACTGTAGATTTTGAAGAAAATTCACGGATTGGTTTTTGAAATACAGGAGCCCAAACATCAGCTATCCATAACGGTACATATCCGTCTGTTTTGCAAACGGGAGCGAAGCGACCAGTTAGCGAAAAATATTGCTCTAGCAAATGGGGCAGCAAAGCGCCCTATTCGCTAGTAGCTTATTAATGTCAGAAAAAGGATAAATATGCCGTTTTTTAATTTTTTCAGATTCATACCTTAGAAAGAAATACATCCGCGTGGAAGCTCGTAATGCATTTGCAAAGTTTCCCAATCGGCTCAATGACATTGATATCTCTCTCCTTTTTTCGTTCAAAATGGGATAAAAAGAAATGCTTTGGTTCTGGATTCCGGTACGCAGTTATCTTAAAACTTGTTGACCAAGTTGAATGTGAATGCGTTATAAATGACAAGTAAAAATGAGTTTGTTCTATACGATCTTTTCTATATGCGAAAAATTCAGGCGCGTGCTACATGATTTTCACTCAAACGCATTTTACGCTTCATGCCATCTATTCAATTTCTTGACAAACTAGTTCACCGAAATCTACGTAAAATATTCAGCATATGTGGAGACAGCCTCATTTAGTTGAACTTCAAAGTCGCACGATCGTCCGTGTGTCAATTTTTGGCTGCTCAAAGTGTTTTTAATGTCTGCCTGCATGCTTCTTTGGCAAATGTACACAAAATCTTAGCAATAAACTGGTTCATATAGCTCTGAATCTATGCCTTCATTCGAGACGCCGGCCGAAAAGTCGCTCTTCGATACTACGCTCACGAATATCAATTGTTGCTTTGAGTCGCGCCTACTACGTGATTTAACTCTTTTGAATTGATTTTTCTGAACACGTTTGACATAAGCGCACGAAAAGGACAAAAATTTTCTGAACGAGAAAGAACGCTTTGTGTGGTTACTTGTACGAATCAAGAGATCACAATTCTTGTCTAACATTGCTATAACTAGTTTGAGAACAATGGAGACTTAAAAATAAAACATTAAGCGAACCGAAATTTTGGTACTATAGCACAAACTCATTTGGACAACAGTTAAAGCATTTGGTTTTCAATGCGTTTACAAAAGCATCCTGATTTGCATCTTCATAACCAAATTTCGAACCGATACTGCATTAGACTGACTTTCATTTCATGATTGCGTGTACGTGACGCATCCCATTAAGACATTTCGTATCAGCTAAGAGGTGCCTTGAGAAAACTCATACCGATGGATCTCAAGCAACAATTCTTCGATCTCATAGTTCATGCTTCAAGTGTCCGTTCGTAGTTCGAATTTATTTTGGAGTCTTGCATCGTCAAATAAAAATTGATAAATAAAATGGTACAAAAGTAAAAATAGGAAACCGCTTTTTTCATTGTATCTTGCTGGTGTAAGGCACGTGATACATATCGCAGTCGGAGTACGAAGTTTTAAGTTTTTCTAGTGAAATCAGCTTGATATCCTGAATATCTTACAGCATGCAAATTTTTCGCAAATTCTGCTCTATATTGCAGTTGTCTATGCTTGTATCGTTGACCGTAGTCTGTTAAAAGCCGTCCGTACAGTGTTGAATGAATGAAAATCTTCAATATAGATTGGATTGTGCCAAAAAATTTTTTCTTTGAAATCGCTAAAAAAACAAAAAAAATTTCAAAAATTGAATTCTGGTGAGAGGGTATTTCGGTTTGGGGGTATTCGGCCTTCTGGTGGGTGCATACCCCCAACCCCCTCCACGCCCACGTGTGGTTATTCCCTTATCCCTATGGTCAGGTCAGGTCTGCGTTCATAATGAAGCCGATTAGGTATGGCCTGTACGATGGATCATATAAGCAACGTGTGATGATTCAGTCCGGTAAATTAACTTTATTAGGAAGCAGTTAAATTTCATGTCAATAACTTATTTCTGCTTAATTTTCTCACTTTTTGTGTAAATTTGTTCGAAATCGCTACAAGTAAATCGCACTGTAGTCTTATGTGACTTCTGACAATAGGGTTTAAGCAAGTTAAGCTTTCATAGAAGCAACTTTTTTGCAGCATTTATGTTTGCAAGCAATTTGTTAGGCTTTTATGATATCTGATCGTTTATCTGTTTTAAATGCGCATTTTTTATGAACTATAGAATTTCGTAAACTGTTGACCATGCTAACAGTGCTAGCTATATCAAAACAATTTACTGATCAATATTTAGTTAGCTGACTAAGGATAAGGACAAAGAATCCACCCCCCATAGACCCTGAAAGTCTACACGTGTATCTGTTGTTTACGTCATTTGTTACGAATGCTAGTTTGACTGGAAAGGCTTACTGACCCTAGCGTCTTACGATTGAATCGGCCCTCACAGGATTAGTCCTTCTTTCATTTTTTCGATCCTTTCATTTAACGGAAAATGTAAAAATATGTGTTAGTGCGGATGTTTTCTTTACCTGCTATTTCAGGCATGAACATTGTTTCGCGTAATTATCCGGTCGCATTAGAAAGCCCCAAACAAGCATCGTTTAGGCTGAATAACTATCACAGCCAAAGTGATCGAATGTTTTCAATTGAATCTCCTCCAAGAATTTCTCTGAAATCTGAATGCTATTCATTCGAAAATCGATTATCGATTGCAGATCAGTCTCCAACGAACCAAATAGATAATGGAGGTACTAGGGACAGAGACAAGGTGGAACGATGTCCCAACTTTAGCGATGCGGAAAAACAACGCTTCATCGAGCTTTTCGAGGAAAATAAGGACGTTTTGTTGAACAATGGGCGAAAACCAAACTTGGCTGAACTAAAGAAAGAAGTATGGGACAAGGTAGGAATCAGTAGCTGGTTAGGTGCAAAGTCAAATTATTAAATTTGTTAGCCCACGATAATTTATTTCCGTAAAATTTTATGCCCACTATTATGTTCATACTCAGTCCCGTATTCAGGGGGCGGGGGGACCGGCCCTTCGAAATGGGAAAAAAATTTTCCAAAGGGAAAAATGGAAAATTGGCAAAGTGCTTCTAAAACACCGCCAAAACTGGTTTTCAGCGTACTTCTGAGCTAGTAAACTCAAAACTTTCCGGCGCTTCGCGCCAGATTTGTTGTTTATGTATAGTTTTGTCTTCTAAAGGGCTAAAAATCGCTCAAATTTGAGTTAGACATAGAGAGCATGTCGATTTTTTTCCGGCGCTGTGCGCCGAATTCATTGATCAGCTATAGTTTTTTGCCTTCTAGCTCACTCAAATCAGCTCGAATTTGAGTTATGACACAGGAAACATGAAATTTTTCCGGCGCTTCGCGCCGTATTTATTGATTATATATGTTTTTCGGCTTCTAGCCCGCTCAAAACCGCTTAAATTTGAGCTTGACATGTAGAATATATGTCGAATTTTTTTCGGCGCTTTGCGCCAGAATTATTCATGATCTGTATTGTTTTTTTCTGTGAAGCGAAATGATCAAATACAAAGGCGAGAGAAAAAAATAAACTGTTGATTAAGTGATGAGAGATCAGCTTAAATGATAAATTTGCTGTATATGTATTAATATGGAATACGGTGAAAACTTTTTGAAAATTTTGCCAAAATTTTTCTTCACCATCATGAGTGCTCGCCGAGATACGCTCAAAACTACCTTTATTTCCGCCTATCTCCTGATGGTTTTCGAGATATCTGGCCTCAAAAATTTCCGGCCTTCCGAAATAAAATCCTGGATACGAGCCTGTTCATACTTATTATTTTTAATGAAAAATCGGAAATTTTTATGGAAAATGAGACAAAAAGAGGCCAGAATGATAGGAAAGAATCCTGCAAAAATGCTTAAACTCTGAATTAACATTGTATGCTGTTGAGTATTTTTTACCAGTTTTCGAAGCAATTTTGGCTAAAAAAATTTCTGGCTGAACCACCTTAGACCGACTGACCTAGTACGTAGCTGGTCTTCCAGAAGAGGTGCAAAAATAATGACGCTTTTGAGCCTTTCTGAGCGAGCTATCTGCACGTCGAAGAAAAAATAAAATTGTTTTAAAATTTCAATTCATTTCAATTCAATAGATAAATAGGTTCGAAATAGCCAAACAAACGATTTCTAACATCCCATTTACGAATAAGGTCGTCTCTACTGAAGAATTTTTTTAGCGTTTTTTATACTCAATTACGTTGCATTGGGATGCTTGAAAGACAATTACACAACAACAATAAATCCGGCGCGAGGACCTTAAAATATTGGACTTATCTGCTCGAAAGTGAGCTAAAATCTATTCTGGTATTTCTTCAGGAGCCCTACAAGGATTTTCAATTTTTTCCTTAGCCCTTGTAAAAAATGCTCGTACTTTCGAAATTTTTGGGGACTAGTCCATGCATGATCTTAGGGGGCCCCCAGAAAAATTTCCACTCCCCTCCCGCAAAAAATTTTTCAACCCCCAGAATTGGCGATTTTTTGAAAGATCCCAAAAATTTTCTAAAAATTTGTAGAAATGGTTCTTTTCAAAGCGTTTTTAGCTATCTGTTTGCTCAAAAGTGAAAAATTTTCGGCGCTTCGCGCCACATACTCATGTTTTGACTATATTTTGTTCAATTTGTTCGACTTTTTCGAAATTTTATTAATCTTTTTATGCTCTAGAAAGATAGAGCATCGTCAGATACGCTGAAAAACGATGTTTTTGACGCGTAACTATTTTTGGGCCCAAAAAGGCACTTTATAATATTCCCCAGAATTTCCATGCTATGCATGTATGTACTAGTCCCCCAATTTCCCCCTAGTTTCCCCACAGCTACATGTACGTGCTTATGGCTAACCCCCAGACCGACCATGATGTGCAACTATGGTTTCCTGTGCCGTTCTCGTAGTTCAGTACTTATTTTATTAAAACAACTTTTTTGACTTTCCAATGAGAGCCTCGTGTTTCATGTCTGTTTTGCCGTTTGATATTGTCTGCTTCGTATAAGCTTGCGCTTTCCGTATAATTTTTCCTAGCCATTATTACCATTAAGTAATACTTTCATATAATTATGTTAAGCGGATCCATGCTTACCGCAATCTGCTGGCTGCTGTCGATTAAAATTCCAACTGGAAAGCCCCTAGGTTAACGGAATTCAACTGCGCAAAAATTTGACCCAGCTAACACCCACTTTGGGTTTGGATAGGCTAATATGTAATTATATAAATTAAAAAATTCTCAAAAATTATGTATTTATCCTTTCATCAGATCGTCACTGAAATGAATGGTACAGTAAGTGCTCAACTGCCGCGAACCGTCAACCAGTTGCAGACATTCTGGAAAAACGTGTCGGTGCGCACAAAGAACAAATTCAAGGACGTTCCCTTAGCCGATTATGTGCATTTGCCGCCAATAACTGCTCGCATTTTGACGCTTGCCGACGAGGCTTCAATGGCTTACAGCAGCAGCTTAAGCGTGGCGGCGCAGTATCAGTATTCAGAGCGACGCGGACGCGGCGGCCGTGGAGTTGGCCCACCGGCTTCTGGCGGACGGCGCCCCAAACCTGAACCGTCGCGGCACGTCCCAACCCCGACTTACGGTTCGCAAGTGGCATCGCATCGCAGGTATTTCTGGAAAAGACCAAACATGATCTTGGGGATTAGGAGGTTTTCACCCCTCTGAAAAGTTTCCACCCCCAAAAATTTTTTAACCCCCTCCAACTTCGCGATTTTTCAAAAAAATCAGGAACTCATCGTGATCAGATATGCGCAGTGATTTGGGGTCTGGACTTCCACAGAAGAAAAAAAGGAACATTTTCTCAGGGGATTAGGACACAATAAGGATCGAAGACGGACAATTGTTTACGTCAAAGTAAAATAATTGCCGCCAAAAAATATTCTTAAATCGTGTGATCATTCGTACACATATTTCTGATTTTCTTTCTTCCTTTAAGTCAGGATCATAATTCTCATCCCACACCACTGCATTATAATTGATTACTTTGATTTAAATATCTTGAAATAAATTGATTTACATTAATTGAATTACTCTAAACCTTCAACAAATTAAAAGTTAATATCCTAAGTTAAAAATCGTATATCGAAGATATATTATTCTCCTGGGAATTCGTCTCAGAGAATGACTGCTGATCTCACACTATGGTGCTGAATCCTACGGAATTTGTATTCTCTGGAAAACCTAAGTAAATATGCAGTTTTAAACGTTTTAGCGGTTTTTTTGTCACAAGAATATAAGTTGTTCGCGCCAAATAACTAGTTTCGTCCATTTATCGTTTGACTTTTATATAACTTTTTGGGAACTTTTCATGTCTTTATTATTTGGAAAGAAAGATATTCGTCAGAAACGTCGAAAAATTGTGTTTATGGCGTGTGCGTATTGTTTTTTAAATGTAAAAAAGACGCTGTGTGGAATTTTTGAATCTGATTCTTAGAACACAGGCACGTAGCTGTGGGGGGACTGGGGGATCCAGACCCCCCAAAATTCAGAAAAAAACCGGAGAAATATGACTTTTTACACGTTATTTTGTGCTATTTTTGGCTTAGACCCCCCAAAATTGGTGTTGGTCCCCCCAAAATAGGAGGGCTAGCTACGTGCCTGCTAGAGGAAATTTAAGAGATGTGCTTATTTAAAGGAAAAGATCTTCTAGTTAGTGCTATTATTCGTTTTCCATTTTTTCTCCTTTTTGTTCAATCGTTTTAAACCTCATAAAAATGTGTTTTTTTAGAAGACAATCCTTTGATTCTTTTGCTGATGAATTAGTCTCTCCAAGACAATCAACATCCGTAGATTTTTCGCAAGGTGTAATCGGAGTCGGCTTTGATGATTTCGATTCGATTAATAACGCTGATTTAGCGGAAAATGATAGTGAGATTTTTAGCTTATAGATTAGAGAGACGAAGGGTGCATGTGCAGCCTAAAAACAATGCTTAGTCATCTTTCAGTCATTTCTGGCCATCTTTACTTTTCATACTGAAGAATTGCTAGCATTCATTTAGAATTGAGTGAGACACAGGCATCTATACCCCAGAAGCGCAAAGCTAATTTCTTTTGTTGGAGAAATAAGGAAAATCAAGGCCAATAAAGGAAAAAATTCGTCGAGCTAAAGTTTTTGAAATAGAGCAGCAACTGTCAATTGTGGTATTTTTTACGCTTTTTTAACGTTCAAACAAATTTTCAAGACCATTTTAGCTCAACAAGCTGTTATTGACCCCTCCCATAGATCGACTGACCTCAGACCGGCCTTGCATTTATGTACTAGCTCCACCACCATTTCAGAGCACCGAAACTCTTAAATGATTTTTGGGTTCAAAAAGACTAGTTTGTCGATAATGTCGATAATTGTCTACATTTGATTTTGCTCTGCGTTACCCAACTTATTTCTAAGCAGCTATGCAGCAAAAGTGCTATTGCAAAAATACGCCAGTTTCAGTATACTACCATACGTGTTATTGGGTGGGGGTTAAGGGGTTTGTAGTTTGGACCATGTGCGTTCCTAGGGCGGGGGTGTTTTGACTTCAGAATGGTTGCTAACCCCTGCAAAATGGCTGTCGACCACACATGGGCGTGGGGGGTTTGGGGGGTATACACCCCCAGAAGTTGAAATACCCCCCAGAAATCAAAATACCCCCCCAGAAAAATTTTTTCTTGCTTTTTTAGCAATTTTTTGATGCCATTGGATAGAGCTTGATGAGAAACGCCAAAAATTGGTGTTTTTTTGCCATACAACTACTTTTAAGACCATTTTTTGACCTTTAAAAATTTTTTCAACACCCCAGAATTTCTGTGCTGCCCACCTATGCTGTCGACTCTCTCATCGGTCGGTTTTCGAATAAAATCCTAAAAAGTGTGCTGATTTGAGCTTTTTTGGACAAATTTTTGATTCAAAAGTGTCAACTTTCCGGCGCCATATTCTAATTTCACGACTATTCGTTTAGTTTGTCAAATTTTTTCAAAATTTTCACAAATGTTTCTTATGTTCTATAAAGAATGAGTACCGTTTGAAACGTCAGAAAACAAGTGTTTTTGACGTGTGCCCATTCTTTGTGAGCCACAAAAGGCACTTTTAAAAATTTTTCTGGGCCGACCATACAGAATTCCCTTGCTTTTCACGTATGGTTTTGAACCCCCAGAATGACTACTGACCACATATGGGCTATGTTTAGCAATATTTAACTAAGAGAACTAAGATAGAACTAAGTTAGAACTATTAGTTCTTAGTTCCTAGTTCTAGTTCTACTTCTTTTCTCAAAAATTTAGTCCGGAAAAGAATTTAGTTCATTTCCAGTTGAACTTAATTCTCAATTTAGTTCTTCTATTCCCACTTCTACAAGTGATGAAAGCCATGCATTTGATGCCTGTGATTGCAACAAAATACATAACTACGTTACTTTCTTTATGGTAGATTTTGTCGCCTCCTTATTTGCGTTCTTAACAATATATGTAAATACATATGTATTTATGTATTACTCCTGACTAATGCCTCTTAAAAGGTTGTTCACTTCTTCCCATAGATAAAGATGTAACACGCTAATAGATTTTTCGTTTGACCTGTACATGTGTATGAGTACCTGTATATATGTTTGTAAAACTCAGTTATTGTCGGAGATAGTTTTAAATTTATGACCATACTTGTGTGAAACAGACTATAGTTCTAAATTTCAAGGAGTAGGAACAGTCTATTTCAAACAACTTCGGTCATAAATTTTAAAACTATCTACGACAATAAGCTGACAGATTGCGATTATAGCATTGATCTTATATGTAAACTAGTTGAGCTGCCCGGCGTTGCCCGGGCTGAACTTAGGCCTGATAGCTATATGGAATTAATATGTCTCTTGTATTTTTTATTTTTCAAGACTTTTGATGTTTTTGGGATATTTCTAAAAAAATTGTTGGTACAAACCATATTTTATTTTTTTGGATTTTTTAAAAATGTCTTTTGTCAACCATTTTTTTGATCAAATCCATATTTTTGACGTTACAGAATGGTTTTGAAAATTGTTTAGCCATAATCATGTTTTTGATGTTCTGGGGTGTTCTGGAAATTTTTTTAATAAAACCCATATTGTTGATGTTTTGGGATGTTTTGGAAAATTTTTTTCGTCAAACCATATTTTTGATGTTTTAGGATGTTTTGAAAAATTTTTTCGGTCAAACCATATTTTTGATGTTTTAAAAATTTTTTGCTTGTTGTAGCAAAGGGTGTCATATATCACGTGATATGTTATAGCTGATGGTATCTCCTATCTTATATCACTGCATGTTATGGCACAGACAGGGTATCTATACCAAACCTATCTTATAGCATTGCCTATCTCGTAGCACAGGGTATCTTATATCCCATACTATCTTATAACATTGCCTATCTTGCAGCTCGGGGTATCTTATATCACTTCCTATCTTATAGCATTGCCTATCTTGTAGCACGGGGTATCTTTTATAACGTTCTATCTTATAGCATTGCCTATCTTGTAGCACGGGGTGTCTTATATCACGTCCTATCTTATAGTATTGCCTATCCTGTAGCACAGAGTATCTTATATCACGTCCTATCTTATAGCATTGCTTATCTTGTTGCACATAGTATCTCATACCATGCCTATCTTATAAAATTGCCTATGTTATAGCATCATTTGGTTAAACCCGTATTTTGATGTTTCACAGTGCCGACCAATGCTATAACATATAACAATGTACATAGTGTCGCCAGGCATGCTCCTCTTGGCCGGGGTATCCCTATACAAACAGTATAAACTAATTTTTGAAAAAAATAGCAAAAAATCGGCCATCTCCCGAAATCGTGGAGGCTTATAGCACAGGGGCCAAACCCTGCTCCTTCCCTGCCCAGGGCCAATGGGTGCGTTTGTCGAAATTTCAAGATCGCTACGGCTCCTTCCCCCATTGGACCGACCTCGGCCCAAAATATCAGCCCACCAATTTCATTGGGCCGGAGCCAACCCGGCACAAACATACGAACATACATACAAACAAACAAACTTTCAAAAATATATAGTAGATGTAGTACGTAACCCTCGGCCTACTGTCGACGAAAATTCTTAAAATTAATGCACGAAGTTATGTGAAACAGACTATAGCTCAGAACTAAGTTCAAAAGTTCTTTTTTCCCGAACTTTTGCCAACACTAATATGGGCGCGGGGGTTGAGGGCTTTACCAGAATCTGGAAACCCACAGAATTAAATTTTTGGTACTATTTTTAGAAATTTGGCCTCATCGACCACCAGAATTTGGTTGCTGCCCATGTATGCTGCTGACCCCCCGCAGAATGGCTCCAACCTCCCAGAATTTCAGATTTTCCACAGAAAATGGTAGAAAATGTGATGTTTTAAGCGTTTTTAGCCAAGTTTTAGCTATAAAGTGTCAAATTTCCGGCACTTCGCTTTCTACTCATTTTCTAGTTTTCGTATTTTTAAAAGTTTAAAAGTTTTTATGCTCTAGAAAAATGAGCATTGTCAGGAATGTAAAAAACGGTGTTTATAATGTGTACCCATCGCTTTTTAGCCCCAAAAAGGCACTTTATAAAAATTCCCTTTTGGCTGACCTCCTAGAATTTCCATACTGTAAATGTATAGAAACCACTCTGGCTGGTCCAAGCTTGACGCTAACTTGTAATAAACAATAAAATAATAAACAAAATCAGGATCACGATTTCATAAAATGATCTCTCATGTCTTACCGTCTACACGCCCTTAAAATGGACGTTGTGAGATAACCTTTACTTTTTTATTCGCATAAACAAATGTGTATCGGGTTCCTCGCTTGTGCTACAGAATCGTTAGAATCTGCAAACGCTTCGCCTCTCGGATCTCAGCGTGCAGCCGACGAATTATTTTTGTCGGAAAATCAACAGAATTCGAGTCCCGAACCAGTGCCTTCAGAATCAACTTCCACCGAACTGCAAATTACTTATAATGATGATTCGACTGATAGGAAATCGACGACCGGAGAAAATGCAAATAACAAACTGGCCATTAACGGCTTTTCTGTCAAAAACAACGTTCACTTCAGCGATTTGCGGAATTCCGTTATTGCCAACGAAAGTGGATTGAAGGTGATCAATAATAGAACGCACAATCAGAAACGCAAAAGTGTACTCAGTCGAAATAACTTTTCCTGGGAAAAACTTTGCCGTTTTTCTGAGAAAAACGCGCGAATCGCTGAAAAAACGAAGCAAATTGAACTCAAAAACAACGCTTTACAGACCAAAATCGAGGCTAACTTAGCCAAGAAGGCGAAGTACGAAGAGCAGGCCAACTATTATCGCTTGAAATGCATAGAAATCAGCTCCGGTTTGCAGGGCATAAAATGTGCATTTGGTATAAAGAAGACTCAATTTTGATTATGCAATATTTTGATGGTTTCACTTTATTTATGAACCGAATTTTTTTAATCGTATGAGCTTTAGTATATTTTATATATATACGTAGGCAAGTTGACCGGAAAGTTTGCATAATGTGCGAAAAATATTAAGATATTCATCATTTTCGACGTGGCTAAATAGGCGATTACAACTTTCTAAGCATCTGCCGAACATTAGTAAATCATATTAGCTAGAAAAATATTTTCATTGTCCCAATCGAATACCTAATATGATTTCAATGTTTTGCAGCACTTTTGCCTACATGCGTGGGCAGCAAAAAATTCTGGGGGGTGCAAGATTTATTGAAGAGGTCAAAAAAATGGCCTTAAAAATGGTGGTATGGCGATAAAAACACCATTTTTCGACGTTTCTCATCAAGCACTATCCATTTGGCATCAAAAAATTGCGAAAAAAAAACGAAAAAATTTCCAAAAATTGAATTCTGGGGGGGGGATATTTTGATTTCTGGGGGGGGGGGCTTTGGTTCCTGGGGGGTGCATACATTTCCAAACCCCCCCACGCCCAGGTGTGTTTGCCGAGGTAGCAATCTGCGAATGCTGTTCGTGGTCTTGTTTTTTTAATTTATCAAGATAGATCTCGAACCTCTGAGATTGCATTTTCCAGTTGAATTTTTTTTAACTTATAGTGTAGAAGATAAAACTACAATTTACAGTTGACATTCTTTTCTTGAATATTAGACAGTTGTAATGTAAATGCTGATCCTTATTTTGATATTAATTTTCAGCCCATCGTTCATCGGTAATACAACGTACTTAGCATGAAAAGAGGCTGAACCGGGATAACCAAAACACATGCCCATATAAAAAATATAAAAACTTTGGACTCTTCTGCTATTCCAATTTCACATGCAAATCAGCCCTTTTATATACATGTGCAGATCTGATAGGCAGGTAATATACCTACCCACCTAAAACTGTCTACGTGCATACCAGATCTATTCATTTAGTTTTATGACTTGTGCAATTGTTTTTATGCGACTAAAAATGTTTCGTTGACTGAAAGTTTTTACGATGATGCAGAGTTTGAATTTTAATCAACTGATCGAATTCGTTCATTTTTTAATTAACGACCATGTGCGCATTGTATACTCGTATATGTAGATTCGTTGGAGATAGCTCGTCCTTTTTCATTTTTTGAAATTTGTTGGAATATCAGAAGGAACTAATATTAAAAACTAAATGATTAAATTTAGATCAATACATTAAATCTCAAATACTAAATACTAAATAAATTGGACTTATATTTTAGGATACCTACTCATAGGTACACAAGATCAGGGGTCGGCAAGGGGGTGGTAAAATCTGAAAAATCCAAGACAGTAAATTTAGCGTTCACGAAATTTTTTGTTGCTCAAATGCTCAAAATAGTCAAAACAACCTATAAAACCTCTTTTCCTGGTAATTCCGCATTTTAAAAGCATTTTTAGTATATTTTGACTGCATTATATCGCTTTTAACACTAAAAAATACAAAAATTTATTAATGTTTGCGCTTTTTGGGTAAAAAAGTACATAAGAGTACAAATCCGACGCGAAGCACCGGAAAGTTGTCGACATTTTAATTGCTTTTGACCTCAAAAATGATGGAAAAAATATTCCGTCTGCTCAAAATCGCCAGACAGTACCTGCCCGGCTGACTCTTCAGCGGGGGTAATACCCTCCTCACCCCTATGTGCATATATGTACCCGCGCCCGCCTACATCTTCAGGCCGTTTCCGGTTATGTATAATGCTTGCTTTAAATCGCGTAAGAATTACTACCTATTATATACTTGGGTACCCCCAACATGTATATCCACCCCTACAGCAACACTGGGACACTTCTGTATCGTGCGATTTTTTCAAAAAAGATGGATAATGAAACAAATTTGATGCCGCCGTTTTTTATTTTTTACACTTCTACTCGGTGTGTAAAGAGCGTGTAAAATTTTACGGTAACGTTATAACAATGTTTTTTTAAATTTTGGTGGGGCTCACGACTTTTCTAGCTCAGTTTTGCATTCTGTTTAGTCTGGTTTTTTCAATGTAGACAATTAATTAAGCTAGAAGGCATTCTGTATTTTTTTAAAGTGACTCATTCCTAGATTGGCATCGCAAAGAGTGTAAAGAATCTGAGGGTGAAAAGACACATTTTGGCCTGTTTTTTGTCTGCCAACAACTCTGGTTTTGAGGCCTAGGAAATTTTTCTGAGAAAAATGTACTACGACTCAATGGCTGCTTTCGGCTTACCAGCAAACTTTTTGACACTCAATACAGAGTTAGATCTAGGGGTTCAAACTTTACACTCTTGTGGATGGTGTAAAAAACAGGTTTTGTCTGAGATTTCTCCGCCAACTTCTCCACAAGTCGGGACAAATTGAATAGAACAAAATTAAAGCACGTTCTAAGGGCTACACGTCGCAGCAAATCGCGCTTGAAAAACTTAATATTGAATTACTAATAGAGGTGTAAAGTTCGAAATCAGAGGCGTAATATTAAATGAAAAAACACGTTTTTTTCTATTTTTTGATTGGTCAAAATATCAAATATTTTGCTGAACAGAAGTTTTACTACACTCGAACATACTACGATTCAAAGGCTATAAATCGGCTTAAACCGAATTTCTTTACCTCAATGGAGACATTGGTTCATATTTTAAAGTCTACAACGTAGTGGATAGTGGAAAAATACGTTTTTGTCCTTTTTTTGTTCGCCAACTTCTCCGTTTCGAAGTCGGGATAAGTCGAATAGAATAAAAATAAGGTACTTTCTATGGAATATACGTCACAGCAAATTATGTTCATTTACATCAATATTGAGCTTTTCGGGAGATGTAAAGTCTAAAATCGCGGGTGTTGAACGTGTTTTTGTCTTGTTTTTTCATGTCAACATCTCCGGTTGAGTCTGGACATGATCACAAGTCTAAAAATGTACTAGGGGTAAAACGCCTTACGTCACTCGGTTGCGCTTGTTTACACTCGACAGTGGTGTTAAGTGTTTCCATGCAATATTTATTTCTCCTCAGACCATTGTGGAGAGGTATTTTTTTCATAAATAATGATTGTAAAATCATGAGTAATATCAGGATCACGAATCCGACTAAGATCTATACACTGAGGTGATTGTGTAAAGTTAACACTGTAAGTGCGGTGCACATACACACTCGTCGAACTCATGGGCTATTTCCCGTCAGCTCGTTTCACGACTCGGATGTGAGTAATATACCGGGCGTCCCTAGGACGCAACGTTATAACATAGCCTGTGCTATAAGCATAGGCGTGAGGGGCTCAGAATCTGCGCCCTGGTTTTTCTCAGGGCGCAATGCTGTAGCATAGGCTGTGTTGTAGCATAGGTGCCTGCCCGGGGGAGGGGCGCGCGTCCAGCCCAGGGCCAGGGGAGGGGGAAATTCGCGGGGAAATTCCTATGGGGGAAATTTCCATGGGGGAAATTTCCATGGGGGAAATAACTCAAGAAGCAGCGGTCGGATTGGGCTGAAATTTTAGGGGTGATGAACACCTTATTAGCAAACTATTACAAAAATTTTGATGGAGCACCTACAGTATGCCAGCATTAGTTTACACTTTCGCATAACTCAAGAACCAATGGCCGGATTTTGTTCAAATTTTCAGGATATGATGTATATAGGCAAGGCATGCTGCGCAAGGAATTTTAGCGCGCAACCTACAGTATGCCAATTTACTTTACGCTTTCTCATATAGCACTATATCTCAAGAACTATAGGGCGGATTTAGCTCAACCTTTTAGGGTAAGATAAATAAATCTCAGCTGTGTTATGTACAAAATTTTAGCGCGCAACCTACAGTATATCAATGTTTGTTAACACTGCTTGATTTTTAGCAATTTTAAAGATCAATTGTGTGCACGCGCTTAGGCAGGGGCCCAGAGTCAGTTAGGGGACACTACCGTCACTTTACACTATATGATTTTTGCCGATTCACGTCAAACACTCATCGATTGATCGTTCGTGATGCATAATATTCTTTTGCTTTCTCACTAAAATGTTGCCACAGATTAGCTAGAATTAGGGCATTTTTGTTATCAGGTTATAATGATTATTAGCAGTGTGCAAGTGAATCACCTTGTCAGCTTCAGGTCCTTCAAAAAACAAAATATTGCCATGATATATTCCTATTTAGTACTCTGGCACCAAAGCATTTTGAATTTTCTCTACAGCTTCAAGCCCATATTTATCTTCATTAATGCTAAGATTAGCTTTGTGCATCAGTTCTAATGCTAGCTGCCTTTGTATGGTGTGCCGCATCTTATCTCCTTTTCTTATAGACTCCCATTTTGGCCTATTGTCCAGCTTTGCTATTCCTGTTACAACAGCTCGAGGTAGGGATACATTATCGTTTGAGTTGATTTAAATATATCCACCTCCATTTTTACAAAACTCCCTCACATCAGTTTCAAGGCCAGTTCCGGTTTGTTGTTTTTTATCAACAATAACTATTTTGAAAGCTATGTCCTCGCTTAAGCAAAACTCGTTCTTAGACTGGGCTACATTTTCTATAATGCTCAAAACCTTGTCAGCATTTTTATACTCACGTTGAGTAAATGGAACTAATACAGGCGCATGAAGGCACGGCTGTCTAATTTCAATACCTACCAAAAAGTCAGGAGGGCAGTCATGCAACATCTGCTTAATAGCTTCCTCAAAAATCTGCTCAAAGACCTCAAACAGATTAGGGCATTTCTTAAACTGCAGCGAAAATGCTCTTGCAGTTGTCTTGAACCTACGAACAAAAATCTCTGGGAACTCATGTACTTCAAAGTATTTATTCAGATCCATTTTTAATGTAAGAACTTTGCAGAGTAATACTTACCCATATTTATAGACATACACTCAAAATCTATAAATACTAATAATGGTCTACTGTTTAACTAATCTTCTTAGTACTAAAATGGAAGAAATAAGAGAACTTAAAAAGCGTCTTTTTGTGGATGAGGAGAAAAAGCCTTATGGCAGGTCAATCAAACCGGTCATAGAGCTATGTGGCAGAAACCTGGATCGGCCCATGTATGCCTTAATGATCCAGCTTTGTTATTATTGTCAGAAAAATAGTTCTGAAAGGGACATTTTTGAAACAAATTCTGGCAGGTGGTATTTGAATATCCAAATGTGCCCTAGGTGCAGTGAGTTTAATAGAGCCATGCAAGAAGCAGGCAAACGAGTGCTAATGCGCTATTCTGATCAGCAGGCTGAGGAGGAAAAGGCCAAAACAGCTTACTAAGTCTATAAATAAGGGTACGCGTTATGTATATTATACGCAGCTTATTAAAAGAAAGCATGTCTTCACCCGGTGAACTAGCGTACCACCAGTTTGTCCGAAAGCTTATTGAAAAAGCTAACAATCGCTACTTGAGCGTCAGAAATGTTCAGAGTATAGGCTCCTGTTTCTGGGGATACATGAGCGATGCATTCAAGGAGGAACAGCGCGAAATTGATAAACGCGAAGCATTTTGGATTTTTGCATTAAAATTAAAAGCAGCCATTTTAGACAAAGATATTGATTCTTTGTGTGGCTTGTATGCGGCTTTTGATCAAAATGGAAAGAACATGTGGGAAAACATGTATGATAACTGTATTTTGCAACAAGTAGATCGTTTGTTGTGAATTTACAGAAAAATGTGCGTTTTCGAAAAACGCAGGCTCCCGTTGCTCTTAACCTCCACGCGGTGGGAGCCGGAAACGATCCGTTTGATCGGCCAATAAGAGCATAAATATTAAAAAATAAAATAAATGTAAAAATGGATAAATTGTTGACAAAATTATATTATGACCCTCAAACTGGGTATACGGGGGCGAATCAACTTTTTGCTCGAGTGAAAAAGTTACGTCCAGCTATAAAATTTGAAAAGGTAAAAGCATGGCTGGAAAAGCAACCCACATATACACTACACAAACCTGCAAAGAAACATTATTCGCGTAACAAGGTAATAGTTAGCGGGGTTGATGAGCAGTGGCAAGCGGATTTGGTTGATCTGCAATCGTTAGCCGACCACAATCATAATTTTAAGTACCTACTCAATTGTATTGATATTTTCTCAAAGTACGCATGGTCAGTGCCACTTAAATCAAAAACTGGTAAAGAAATTATTGCATCTTTTCAGAAAATTTTCAAATCGTCGGGCCGTAAACCATATAAACTGCAAACGGATCAGGGAACTGAGTTTACAAACAAGGAATTTCAGCAATTTTTGAAATCTCAATTTATTGACTTTTTCACGACCAAAAGCGAAATGAAAGCTAGTATTGTTGAGCGGTTTAATCGTACGCTTAAAGAACGCATGTGGCGATATTTCACTAAAAAGAATACATTTAAATATATTGACATTTTGCCCGATTTGCTTAAAAATTATAATAATTCTTTTCATAGGACCATTGGTACATCCCCCGCTAACGTTACCTATAAAAACGAAAGAGAAATTTTGAACAAGGCATTCAGGATTGATAAACCGAACGTTGTCTTTAAATTTGATATTGGTGATAAAGTTCGTATAAGTAAAGTGAAACGCACATTCGAAAAAGGGTTCTGGCCCAACTGGACCGAAGAATATTTCATTGTTAAAGAGAGATTTGCTCGCACACCACCCGTTTATACTCTCGAAGATCAAAAGGGGGAAAAATTAGAGGGTGTTTTCTACGAAACCGAGTTGCAAAAAATTAGTGCAAAATCAGATGATTTATTCGTGATTGAAAAAATTATAAAAATTCGTAAAAAAGGCAAGAAAACTGATTATTTGGTGCGCTGGAGAGGCTACCCTCCTAAATTTGACTCGTGGGTTTCTGATATTGTAAAGCTATAAATAGTAAGTTAAATCTTAAGATCAAAAATGGAGTCTATTGGTCAGTGTTTTTTCAATCATATTCTACATCGTTTATCACAATACGCACATTTGTCTAATGATGCCATTGGTGATTATTTTTGGCCAAAAATGAGCAACCAGTATAGGCAAACATTGCTCAAATTTGATGATCATGCTATTTTGAGCTTCTCAAAGTTTATCAGAAAACGCCTGAAAAAGGGCGATCTTTGCCTGCTGTTTAACTTGTGGGAATTTTTAAGCCCTGAGGCTAGGTTTTACTTTGCGAACCTCCATACAAAAATCATTGATGAACACATAACTTCATCCATGTCATCAGTATTGATCTAAAAATTTGCAAAGTTTGGAATATTTTTTGTAAAGTTTGGAATATTTTTTGTAAAGTTTGGAATATTTTTTGTAAAATTTGGAAATAATTTTACATGCTTAAGCATAGTACTTTTGTAAAGTTTGGAATATTTTTTGTAAAGTTTGGAATATTTTTTGTAAAGTTTGGAATATTTTTTGTAAAGTTTGGAATATTTTTTGTAAAGTTTGGAATATTTTTTGTAAAGTTTGAAATATTATGTATCTAACCTGCATTTCTCAAGCATTGTTGAAACTATTTTATATGCTCTATGCAACTCATGCTCCTGTTTTGCACCTGTAAGGATCAATTTTCCGCTTGTGAACAGCAAAAATGTTATATTTCTGAATTTGTATATTAAACCAGGAAACAATTCCACTTCATACATGCATTTTCTTTTCACCAGCTCATAAAATTTGCAAAGATTAATGCGGAACCCTAAATTTGCAGAGCCTGCAAACATATGGGGTTTCACCTTTAAATCATCACTTCTAGCATTTAATGCATCTACAGCTGCTTTTATAGCACTTTCACCATCTTTCACTGTTTTGGCTCCAACACATACAATTTTACCTGATTTGAAAATCAGTAATGTTGCCTGAGGTAGTCGAAATACAATTCCTGGAAATCTCAAATAATTGTATTGTGCAGTCTTTGGTAATTTCTGGTAGATTTCTTCGAGGTTAAGCGTATGGGGTAGTGCTGTAGTCAGTAAAATATTTTGTATAGTCACCATTTTTCTATAAATACTTCCTGATAAACTTATATTTATACCTAAAACCATGATGTTCCAACATCCTTTCACCTGCCTTGTTTCAGGACCAACAAAGTCAGGCAAAACAACATTTGTCAAGCGATTAATTGAGAATAGAGCATGCCTGATTGATACTAAAATTAAAAAGATTTGGTGGTGCTTCGCAGAAAATCAGCCTCTTTATAAAAAATTAAATGATGTTTCATTCATAGAAGGGCTTCCTGATTTTAATTACCTAAAACAATTTAGTCATGTGCCTCAACTTTTGATTCTCGATGATCTTATGCAACAGAGCAAGGGTAATGCCCAGATTGTGCAACTTTTTACAAGGAGTTGTCATCATTGGAACATTAGCATTATACACATTGTTCAAAACGTTTTCTTTGATGGTCTAAGAACTTCACGCATCAACTCTGATTATATAGTTTTATTCAAACACCCTGCTGATCAGTTACAGGCACAAATGCTTTCCAGACAGCTCTATCCTGCCAACGCTAAATATTTTCTAGAAGCTTATTCTGATGCTACTTCTCAGCCACATGGTTACCTTTTAATTGATCTAACTCAAAATACTAGAGATGAGCTCAGTCTTAAAACAAATATTTTTAGCAGGCATCCAACTGTTTATATGCAGAAATCTATAAATACTAGTAGAGATATTGCGACAAAAAAATGGGTAAAGAACGATTAACACGCAATATTGGTTGTTTACATCTCCTAAGTCAAGCAAAAAAACCTCAAAGAACCGCTATTATAAATACTGCCAGCAAAGATCAAATCCTTTGTCTCTGTGACTGTGCAAACAACTTTCTGAATGGTAATATTCCCTTCGATTAAAAGGATATAAATAAACTTCGAAGATATCAGAATCAAATTAGATAACTGGCAAACAATAAGCAGGCGACTACAAAACAAAAGAAAGATCTTAGGTAGCGCGTTAGCGCGTTACCTATAATATACTTGGGTACCCCTAACACCTGTGCACCCCCCTACAGCTATAACGGGACACTTCTGGAAGGTGCGGTTTTTTTAAAAGAAAGATAATAAAAAAATTCGCTGCTCGTGTTTTTTGTTTTTCTTGAAACTCAAAACTGACTGTGTGAAGAAGGTGTAAAGTTTTTGTGTAACGTTATAACATAGGGCAAATTTTGGGACCTTTTTACTGCGGCATGTGGACAACTGAGTATTGATGACTCGAAGAATTGAACAGCATAGGATAATAGAGGGATGAATTCTACAGATGGCAATCTTTTTGTTTTTTGAAATTCGCATTAGTTATCGAATGGCAGTGTAAAGAGTGCGAAAATCTGGGGGTGAAAAAGCACTTTTTGGTCGAGTTTTCAACCTGCTTATGTCCGATACTAACTCCGGTTATGAGTTTTTCAAAATGTTTTCTGACAGAAATGTAGAGCGGATCAAGGGCTACATTCTGCATATAAGCAAACTCTTCTATGCTCTATGGTGAGTTAGATCCTGGGGTTTAAAGTTTACACTCTAGTGGATGGTGTAAAAAACGGATTCTAACTAATATTTCTCTGCCAAATTTTTCCACTCATGAGTCAGGGTGAATTAAATACAGCAGTAATGAAGTGCCTCTCAGGGGCTACACATCGCAGCAAACCGCACTTAAAAAACGCAATATTGAGTTATTTATGGGGGTGTAACGTTCGAAATCAGTGGTGAAAAATGGGCGAAAAAACACGTTTTTTCCAAATTTCGATTAATAAATCATACCAAATAATTTTTGCAAGAGAATTTTGGCACACAGGAATGTACTACGATTTAAAAGCTACAAATTGTACCAAACCGAATTTCTTTAAACTCAATGAGGAGTTCGGTACGGAATTTTAAAGTTTACAGTGTTCCAAATGATGGAAAATACGTTTTTGTTGCCTTTTTTGTTCGCCACTTTCTCCGTCCAGAAGTCGGGATAAGTCCAATAGAATAAAAATAAAGTGCTTTATATCGGGTGCATGTCAAAGCAAATTGTCAATACATTAATATTTAGCGAGTGTAAAGTCAAAAATTTGGTGTTTAAAATGCGTTTCTGTCTTGTTTTTTCTGCCTGCTTCTCCGGTTATGAGTCAGGGACACGATTATCAAGTCTAGAAATGGACCAGGAACCAAATATGATATGTCAATCTGGCGTATATGTTTACACTCTACAGTGTTGTAAAGTGGTTTACACCAATTGTTAGTTTGCCCATAGAACATTATGGAGACTTAATTTTTTCATTAATATTAATCGTAATATCGGAACAATATCAAAATTACGAATCTGACCAAAGTTTTCTTTACACTAGTTGTTTACATGAAGTTTACACTGCATATGTATTTATCTTCGTTTTTGAGCATTCCAGAAACCTAATTTTTTCCTGGAGTCTAAAAATTTTCAAAGGATCAAATGTGAGACGTCACGTAGGCGCGTTTGTTTACATCCAAAAGTGATGTGAAGTAGTTTACACTCATTGTTTATTTGTCCTCAGACCATTGTAGAGACATAATTTTTTCATGAATGTTGATCATAATATCCGAGTAATTTTTTACACTGCATGTTAGCCTTTGTTCTAGAGCATTGCAAAAACCGAAATTTTTTCCTGAGATCTAAAAATTTACAGGGAATGAAATATATACGTCAGTTGGGCGCGCTTGCTTACACTCAGCAGTATTGCAAAGTGGTTTAAACCTAATGTTTATTTGTCTTTAAAACATTATGGAGACTCATTTTTCCATAAATGTTGAAAGTAATATCGGAGCAATATCAAAATTACGAATCCGACTAGAAATTTTTTCTGACAGAAATGTACTTCGGATCAAGGGCTATCTTGTGCTTACCAGCAAACTTTTCTACAATCAATACGCAGTTAGTACCAGGGTTTTAAACTTTACTTTCTAGTGGATGAGTAAAAAACAGATTTTGTCCAAGATTTCTCTGCCAAAAGTTGGGGTTAATTAAATAAAATAGAAATAAAGTAAGTTCTAATGGCTACACGTCGAAGCGAGCCGCGTTCAAAAAAACGTTATATTGAAGTTGTTTATAGGGTGTAAAGTTCGAAATCTGAGGTGTAAAGTGGGCGAAAAAAACAGGTTTTTTCGTATTTTGATTGATAAATCATATCAAATATTTTGCGGAACATAAGTTTGGCACATACAAACCTAATACAATCAAAGGGCAACAAACTGGCCCGAACCGAATTTATTTACATTCAATGGGCGTTAGGTTCAGATTTTTAAAGTTTACAATGTGGTGGACAGTGGAAAATACGTGTTTGTACATTTTTTGTTCGCCACTTTCTCTGTTCAGAAGTCGGGCGAGGTCGAATAGGATAAAAATAAAGTAAAATTCTAGTTTTTTTCTACGTAAAATCAGAATTGGGAATCTGACTGTTAGTATTCTCTACACTTAGTAGTTTTGTAAAGTTTGCACAATTCATTTGTTGTTAATATGTAGTTTATACTACAAATTTATTTTACTACCAAATCTGAGCGTTAGTGTTCCTTACACTTGATATTTGCGTGAAATTTTGGAATTTTTGCCGAAAAACTTTGTTTTTTAATTTACCAACATCCCACCTTTTTCAATTTTCTTAAAGTTTAAAATCTTTTACAATTCTCTTCATAATTTAATGGTAGGTTTAAACTTTAAGTTTCTCTTGGTTTACAACTCTCGCTTAGCAAGCTCATTTTTCAAAACTTTTTCATAGTGATCAATCGCGTTTAGTTCGGAATTGGTGGACGGCCCTTATTTTATTACTCGGCTTAAATAATCCAAGTGACTGTCTTTTGATTATTTTCTTTATCGCAAATTCAAACACCCAAATTTCAATTTAAAAATCATAAAAATTATTTCATAATTTTTATGTAAGATGACTGGCTGGTTGAGAGCTCTTTTTTGTTGTTTTCATTGTTCATTGTGCTCGTAGGAACCAGAAAAGAAATAGTTTTTCGCCATAGGTATTCTCTGGCGAAAGCAAGTTAACAAAGCTTTTTGCGTTAATTATTATTTTGGTCCAAAATAGGTCAACTGACCTAGGGCGAAATTCCGGGGTTACTTAATTACTACTGCGTTAGGTTTTTAGGGCATAGCTGCCAATAGCTCCGTAGGTACGGACGAATTTAGGTCCGAGGAGTTTGAGACCGTAGTTATTGAGGGTCGTGTGGTTGAGTCCGGCGTTTCGCCCTAGCAACCTGACCAGCGCTAAGTGTAGCCAGGTACTTAAGTAAGTCCCGTAGGTACGTTATATGTCGTTTCCAAGTTAATTTGAATGTGGAACGACCTCTATAACTTACAGGACTGTTTAGAATGTAACATATATTTACTATAGCTAATAAAAAATAGTAAACTTAATACTTCCGACAATCAAGAGCATATCTAACTCAGTTTTAAATTCTATGCAGTCTGATTGATTTCAAAAGGTAGACGGTTATAAAATCTAGGGAGTCTTTTTTTAAAACAATATTTTTTAAATTTAGAGGCAATTAATTTATGTTAAGAACAATATTGTTTTCCGCGTTCTTGGACTGCTGTCATTATTGTGGTATGTTACTGTATGTGTTTGCTGACAGATGCACTGAAATCATGCTAATTAAAAGTAGGGTACTAGCAAAGAAAAATGCTCCGATGGAACAAAAAAGATGAATATACTTGGAATTGTGGATTATTAAGGATGTAAAAGGAGGGGACTAGGAAGAATCTACCTAAAGTCGCAAAATCTGCTAAAAATAACACTTTCTCTAAACAACGCAAAAAATCGAAGTATATTCTGCGGTCAACACATTAGAATAAATATTTAACCATAAAAATGATTGAAAAAGCAGCACGTTAGCTATGCAGCAGCTATGGGAAATGATATCGAGTAACAGTCTTTCTAAGCCAATTGAATGAAATAGCAAACATCGATGCATCCAAAACAATTGCAAGAATTGTTGGTTCAAAACAGTAGGAAACGCGTGAGTTGACTTGAAACAGACTAAATGTAGGTACACTAGCATGCCCGTAACGATTGTGTGCACTAATCAATCGGCCCCTGCTTTGCTTGCTATAATGCTCATAGCAAAATAAAACAACTTTAAATACAATACCACTAAGTTTTCTTTCAATCAGGATACGAAGCTAGTCAGTGTTGCTACTTGCCAGCAATTTAAAAAAAGGAAACATTATAGATTTCGTTTATTATCTGAAATTTTGAATATTATTTAAAAAAGACACTTTTTAGAGGCCGCAGAATATACTTCGATTTTTTGCGTTGTTTAGAGAAAGTGTTATTTTTAGCAGATTTTGCGACTTTAGGTAGATTCTTCCTAGTCCCCTCCTTTTACATCCTTAATAATCCACAATTCCAAGTATATTCATCTTTTTTGTTCCATCGGAGCATTTTTCTTTGCTAGTATTATAATACAGGAAGGTGGTTTTCTTCCTCTGTTACTTACTCCTATACTTACAATAGCTGGTAGTTTATTAGCTGATGCAATAGCTGGTAGAAAATAAAACATACTGAAAAAATGATTCTTATACCCGCTGGAATCAGCGAGCGGACTAAACCTATTGATGTTGTGCTAGATTCCTTGGATAATGAAATGCAAAAAGTTTTGCATAGCAAACGTATAGCTCCTGAAATAAAACTCATGAAATACAATCAGGTGCTTAACAGATTTAAACGAATATATGAACAAAAGCAGCAGCCATATAGAGCTAGTATAGTTGAAGATACAAAGAATGCATTGAGTGATGAAGATGTGCTTGTTGGTATGCCAAAAAATCAGATCCCAAAGGCAAAACTCCTTCTTCACTACATTCGTACAAACCCATTTATTGAAATTGAGCCTAATGGTGAGCTTGTGATAGATGGCAATAGAATTGAAGGCTCAAACATTACAGATTTAGTTAATGATCTTGCACGTGAGCGTAAGAAAATAAGCAGGCACCCTGGCACAAAAGAATTGCTGAAAGTGTTTAATCGCACAAATGTTCCACTGGAAAGTATAGTAAATAGACAAGGTAAGGAGATTTTTGCTGCAGGTGGGGAATTCGACTGGGATGAAAGTCTATAAATACTTATCACATATAATTTATTCAAAACAAAATTACAAAAATGCACGTTCAATTCAATCCTAACGATTACAACATTTGGTTGGACTACTACACAGGGCAGGCTGCCCAAACAGGCTATGGGTTGGAAGGGTATAAAGGCATCCCATACCAGCGGGGCGTAGGTCTTGGCAGTTTTTTCCGTTCGCTTTTTAGAATGGCAGTCCCAGTTTTGCAGTCAATTGGTAAGCGAGTTGGAAAACATGCTCTAGTTGCAGGTTCAAACATAGCGTCTGATTTGGCCCAGGGAAAACCGCTTTTTGAGTCTACTAAAGAACACTCAAAGCGAGAAGCTGCTCAATTGTTTGATGAAGCCTCTCATGCCCTTCAGCAGCAGCAAGGAGAGGGTCTTGGTAGCCGCCCAAAGTCTATAAATACTAGCATGATAGATGCTTTTTCAAAACAAAAAAATGGCTCTCGTAAACGGAAAATCTATCCCCAGTACCAAGACTGAACTGGACCTTTTTACGGTCCCTCCTACTCAAGTAGTGATAAAGCGTGGTTTTTGGCATGAAATTCAACCTACAAATCCTATTACTAATGAGGGACCATATGAATTTAGAGTACCTCCTGATCCACATTACATTCAGCTCAATAAAAACTACATTTACATGCTACTGAGAATCAAAAAACCAGTAGTTGCTGCTGGAGCAGCAGTGCCTGACTATGCGCCTATCAATCTTATTGGTAAGACTTTCTTTAAGCAGGTAAAATGCTTTTTAGGAGGCAAATTAGTTTTTGACAGCTCTGATAAATATGCATATAGATCGTATTTTGAAACCGAATTAAATTATGGGTATGATGCCAAGCATTCGCATTTGCAATCTGCGCTGTACTTTCACGAAGGTGGAAGTGATGTTGACACAAAAGACAATGAAGCTTTCAAAAAACGTTCAAAAATGTTCAAAGATGAAAATGTTGTGGAAGTTGCGGCCCCACTGCACATTGACATGTTCTTGCAAGACAGATATTTAGTTAATTTTACCGATTTCCGCCTAGAATTACACAGAAATAATAATGCATTTGTTTTGCAGTGCTTTGAGGATGTCAGCCTTGACTTGAAAGTCTCACAAATGAAATTTTTTATTCGAAAAGTTGAGGTTTTGGACACTGTGAATTTAGCTCTTGAGCAAACAATGCTTTCCTATACAGCAAAATATCCTATAAGGAGAGTAGCTTTGACTAATTTGCACATTTCAAATCCTGCTAGAGAAACGCCCAATTATACATTGTTTACTGGTCAGCTGCCTAGGCGTATAGTGTTTGCTTGTGTTGAAGGCAGTGCTTATCGAGGCAATCTAGCAAAATCGCCTTTCAACTTCAAACCGTTCAGCATAAATGATGTAAAAGTAACGTGTGGAGGTATAACATATCCTGCTTACCCACTCAGCATTTCATTTAAACATGACAGGTACTTGCAAGCCTATACTCAGATGTTTGATGCATTAGATATTGGGCATGAAGGTAATTTCATTAGCAGAGAAGATTTTAAAACAAGTCACTGCTTCTTTGTGTTCGATTTGACTCCTGATGCAGATGATGGAGGACACTGGGACCTAGTCCGTGAAGGAACAACAAGCATCGCTGTTAGGTTTTCTGAGAATTTGCCCGATTCTGGCATTGAAATCATTATATATGCTGAATTTGATAACTTAATAATGATTGATAAAAACCGAAACACGTTTCATGACTATGATGCATAAACATGAACACTATTGAAATATTCAAAATTCTCAAACATAATAATACATTTGCAGGCGTTTTCCCAATAGATCGTCTGCCACCTATAAGAACCTACCCTGCGGCTCTAGTTGTAAATTTGGACCCCAGTGAGGAACCAGGATCACACTGGGTCGCAATTTATTTTCAAAATAAGAAGCATTGCAACTATTTTGACAGCTATGGCTTAGAACCACCTGTGCAATTGCATAAATACATTTCTGATAATGCGCTCTCATTTACATACAATAATATGCGAGTACAAGGGCTTTTCTCAATCAGCTGTGGTCATATGTGTATCTACTTTTTGGTCTGCATGAGCAAAGGCATAAGTTTCACAAACATTGTTCTATCTATGCTCAGTAAAAAAATTTATAAATATTTTAATAAACTAAGGTTATAAAAAAATGGATATGAAACAGTTTTACATAACGCTTCCGAGCAATTCACAAGAAACAAATACTGCAGCCACATTTGTTACCAATCTGCCTAGACAAATCGCATTAACTGGCGACTGGGAGGTTGGGTTAGCTGAAATAATTTATGCAAATACATGGCACAATGTTGCCGAGGAGCAGAATATGATACAGTTTTATGACATCAAAAACAATGTGCGACAAAAATTGCTTATTCCTCGAGCAAGATATTTAAATATACATGACCTCATCCAAACCATGAGGAATGGAATAAAAACAGTTAGCCAAATAGACAAATTTGATTACATGCAATATTTTGGCATAAAGTATGATGAAAATAGGAAATTTTGTAACTTAACAATCAATACTGAATATATTCAAAGTGTAAAGCTGACAAAGCATTTAATGTATATGCTAGGATTTCTAGAGAGCCAGCTTAGCAATATAGATTATACTGTGAAAAAAGAATTAAACATAGTTGCGCACCATTCACCCGACATGCTAGGTGGAATGCACAACTTTTACGTATATTGCGATATAGTTGAGCCTCAAATCGTTGGAAATGTTTTTGCACCGCTTCTGCAGGTTGTGAATATAGAAGGAAAATATATGGATATTGTTAATCACGCATATATTAGTCCACATTATATACCTGTGCTCAAAAAATCATTCAATACCATTGAAGTGAACATTAAAAGTGATCAAGATAAACCTGTGCCTTTTGAATTTGGCAAAACAATTGTTAAAATGCATTTCAGGTATCGGCTGTAAACACAAACCTGTGATCATTATACAAATGAGTCTACCATAGTGTGTCATAATTTAGCAGACTATATTAGGCTTCTCAGATCAGTTCAAAACATGATTTTGAGAGACAGCTGCGATTTTCAAGTTTCTGATTGGAAGAATTTAACCACCTGTTTTTCCAAAACTTGAGTCTATGAAATTTGTAACTAAACGTAAAAGCTGTTTCAAGATTGATGAAAATTTTAATGGAATTAATGTTGAGGGAAGGTGCCTAGAAAGTAATAAAAATGCTTACATAAAGAAGAGCTTGGTGCAATTTCTAATGAGATTTTGAGTTGTATTGCAATTTTTAGCACTCTAACCATCCTCTAAATTATTCGCTTTATTAAAAACGATATTTTACAGCATAATGCTGCAGCCAAAATAACAATATAGTCATTGCATATTTGAGCCAGGGAGTGTCCCCTATCTGACTCTGGACCCCTGCCTAAGCGCGTGCACACAATTGATCCTTAAAATTGCTAAAAATCAAGCAGTGTTAACAAACATTGATATACTGTAGGTTGCGCGCTAAAATTTTGTACATAACACAGCTGACATTTATTTATCTCACCCTAAAAGTTTGAGCTAAATCCGCCCTATAGTTCTTGAGATATAGTGCTATATGAGAGAGTGTAAAGTAAATTGGCATACTGTAGGTTGCGCGCTGAAATTCTTTGCGCAGCATGCCTCGCCTATATACATCATATCCTGAAAATTTGACCAAAATCCGGTTATTGGTTCTTGAGTTATGCAAAAGTGTAAACTAATGCTGGTATACTGTAGGTTGCGCGCTAAAATTTTGCATATATCATACCCAACATATACTTAACATTCTCAGAAAATTTCAGCCTGATCCAAGTGCTGGTTCTTGAGTTATAGTTATTTCAAGTTTTTACCCATGGAAATTTCCCCATGGAAATTTGCCCCATGGAAATTTCCCCCATGGAAATTTCCCCTCCCCTGGCCCTGGACCCCTGGCCCTGGGCTGGTGCGTGCGCCCCCTCCCCTGGGCAGGTCCCCATGCTACAACACAGCCTATGCTACAGCATTGCGCCCTGAGAAAAGCCAGGGCGCAGATTTTTACGTCCTCGCCTATGCTATAACATAGGCTATGTTATAACACATGCGTCCCAGGGACGCCCGGTATACTACTGATGTGCTTTCCCGTCAGCTCGTTTCGCTGTTCGGATGTGCTTTCCCGTCAGCTCGTTTTGCTGCTCGGATGTGCTATTTATAGCTTTTGCGCTTTAACCCGTTGAGATGACGTTTCATCTCCGGATTGAATTGTGCAATTTTTTAGGTAATTGAGTAATGGTTCGGCTCGTGCAAGCGACCGAACACTGGCCAGTGGCGGATCTTCGGATCTGCCTAGTTTTTAGGCTTCTCAATTATAGCACTGAAAATTAACTTTAGTTGAAGAGCGTTGCGGAAACTTAATTCTTTAAAAAATGTTCTATGTATGCCATAATTATGAACCTGACTTAGTTTTCTCCACACTCTGTAGTTGTGTAAAGTGTACACTATTCGTTTACTGTAGACGTTTAAAGTTTACACTACAAATTTATTTTACATCTAGAGCTTTGCAAAATGTGAATTTTTTCAAAATATGATCCGTAAGGCCAGGATTACGAATAGGAATGTATGTTTTCTTTCCACCCAGTAGTTGTGTAAAGTTTACACGAAAATTAATTTAAGCTTTAGGGCGTTGCAAAAGCATATTTTTTTCGAAATGTTCCATGTAATGTCACGATTATGAATCTGAGTATAAGTATTCTTTACACACAGTATTTGCGTGAAGTTTATGCTAAAAACATTTGATCCCTTTAAATAAGGTAAGATTGTTTTGTTTTAAGAAAGATAATGCTAATGTTCAGAACAATATTGTTTTCCGCGTTCTTGAACTGCTATCATTAATGTGGCATGTTGCCGTGTGTATTTACTGACTAATCTATTCAGATCATGCTAATTAAAAGTAGGGTACTAGGAAAGAAAAATGCTCCGATAGAACAAAAAGGACGAATTTACTTGGAATTACGCATCATCCCTATTCCAGAAGTAACAATCGGCGACATCGCAGAAATCCTATTAATCGTAGCTGATTCACAAGTGGCAATCGGGAGGATCGCCGACGTTGCCGATTTACCCGACCGATCGGCAAATCGGAAAATCGCCGACTACAATCGGCAAAATCGGCGATATCGCCGATTTTTGGCTGCGATTTTCCCGATTTTAGTCGGCGATTCTCCCGATTTTGCCGAAAAATCGGGAGAATCGGGAAAATCGCAACAAAAATCGGCGATGTCGCCGATTTTCCCGATTTGAATCGGCAGAATCGCCGACCAGAATCGGGGAGATAGAAATCGTTTCTATTTCTCCCGATAATCGCAAGAATCCTACATGATGAAGGGGCACACGGGGCTTATTTATGCGTGTGTCGCCAAAAATTATGTAATTGTGTACAGGTACTCATGTTGCGTGCAGTTAATGCACTTTGCTGGTGTGCTCAACTATGTATGTATATGTTGCAGTCACTCTCTAGCTAGTACATACATACGTCATCATATAAAAAACGGCATATAAATTACTTTTTATTCTACGGAAGTGGGTACATAATTGTTATAAGCTAGTCCCAAATGGCGGCGTCGTTTGATGAACGGCTTATTGAATTTGTTAAATCTTATCCTCATTTATGGAATATCCGCTTGACCGACTTCAAAACTTTTGGAGAGAAATTGCGACGGAGCTGAATAGTGATGGTAAGATTCGAAAATTGTAAAATGCATGTGAGTTTGCTTGCGAAATCTTTTAATTTTTAGTAAAAACTTGCGAAAAACGATGGGATTCTTTGCATACGTATTACAGTAGAGAGAAAAAGAGCCAATCCCAACCGACTGGATCCGGTGTTTCGTCAAAGAAGTGCAACTCGTTCAATTTGTTCAAAGAAATGTCGTTTCTCTCGGACTTTATAAAAACAAGAACGTAAGTTAACCCTCGGATGACCATGCGAAAACTGCAACATTTAAAACATTGAATAACTTGACGAATATTTGGCGAAAAATGATAAATAATAACTTTATAAATAGGTTATTTCTTATGACACAAGTGCTAATCTTAAGAAAAGTACATAACTGTATAAATTGCTTTTTCTCGACTTTGAAAGGAGTGCTTTGTTAAAATTCTTTTTCTGCATTTTGACCACTGAATGTTTTTGAAAATAGTGTCGCTTTTCAGGCTACATGTTTCGATTGCACCCTGCGCCCGTAAAAAACTGAAAATTTTCAAAATTGTGGTCGTCAGTGAAACACTCTAGTAGCGTTGTTGTCGTTAGTGAAAAAAGATATAGTTGTTGCTGCCGTTAACGATTTTTTTCAAAAAAACAACCTTTCATTAATGAGAACGATGGCCAAAAAATATCTTACTACTTAACGATATTAATATCGTTATAATATCGTTAATTAAGTAATATAAAAATGGCGTTTTTGGTAGCATGTCCCACAACAACAACTCTACTGATGTAATTTTGAATCATCTTCAGTCAGAGAGGTAAGATGTACTCGAGGGCGGATATAAAGAGGGCGGGGGGTCCGTCCCCTATTGGCGTAACATACTCGGAGAGTCAAAAAATGGATACATAATTTCTGATGATTCTTGGTCGTTGTTGAACATACATAACTTCTCAAATTTTTCTTGCGCTTCGCGCCGGATAATACCTAAAGAGGTATTTATTTACTTTCTCAGAGGCTTGAAAGTCATTTTTTGCGGCAGTAATATAAACCTGAGGAGGCAAATATACCCCCATCGCTCATGCGACCCTCACTGCCAATATCGACAACAACAAATCTGTAATTTGCATCCACGACGGCTAATAAAATTTCGCTAAAGCGCTGCTTATAATTAAAACATTGAGAGCCACTATTCTTTGGAGCTTGAATGGACACGTGTTTTCCATCAATTGCTCCGATGCAGTGCGGAAAATTCCATTGGTTTTCAAATCCGTTGGCTATATCGATCCATTTATCAGTTGTAGGCTCGGGTGCACGGGCTGCAAAACAGTCCACAAAGCTTCACAGGTTTCTTTGATAATTCCAGACGCTGTTGATAAACCGACACGAAAGTTGAACGAATGTCTTGCATATCTTCACCAGTTGACAAAAAGCGCAGAGTCATGGCTAATCTTTCACTCGGTTGAATAGCTTTTCTCCATTTTCCACTTTTTTGTATTAGCGGACCAACTTCTTTCAATAATTCCTCGAATTTTTTGGCAACATGCGGAAAAATTTAAAAAGCTTTCATGATCATGCAAACGCATCTGAGGGACAAGAGAATGATAATGGCCATACTTTTCACGAACTGCAAAAATAAAACGCGTTTGTTTGCGTTTTTTCTGAGTCGCTTTCAGTAATTTGTAGCTTAGATACAACTGCAGAATTTCGGACAAACATTCACTGTCCATCGTGACTGCTAATAATATATAATGTACCTAGTCGGAACTGCAGAGCATTTCTTTTTTGCCTAGTTTTGTCCATGATACATATCTGGAATATGCATAATCGGGGACAAAATCGGCCGGAATAGCCCACTAAAACGGGCATAATCGGCTATGTTAACAAAGAAAATCGGGAGAATCGCCGACAATGGCGATTCTGCCGATTTTAGTCGGCGATATTGCCGACTTTGCCGATTTTAATCGGGAAAATCGCAGAAATCGCCGATTAAAATCGGCAAAATCGGCGATGTCGCGGATTTTGCCCACCAAAATCGGGAAAATCGCCGACTAAAATCGGCAAAATCGCCGATTTTACCGATTTTGCCGATCAAAATCGGGAAAATCGGCGACATCGCCGATTTTTACTTCTGAATAGGACTTTAACCTCCGTTTACCATCATGTTTTTGCAGTCGAAGTGCACCATCATAGCAAAAGCTCCTAGTCCATATTAAGCTACACCTTCTTTACATGCTGTGACAGTTATTACTTTCACTAGCAAAGAAAAATGCTCCGATGGAACAAAAAAGATGAATATACTTGGAATTGTGGATTATTAAGGATGTAAAAGGATGGGACTAGGAAAAATCTACCTAAAGTCGCAAAATCTGCTAAAAATCACACTTTCTCTAAGCAACGCAAAAAATCGAAGTATATTCTGCAGCCTCTAAAAAGTGTCTTTTTTAAATAATGTTCAAAGTTTCAGATAAGAGTGTATAAACGAAATCTGTAATGTTTATTTTTTTAAATTAATGGCAAGTAGCAACGCTGACTAGCTTCGTATCCTGATCGATAGAAAATTAAGTGGTATTGTATTTAAAGTTGTTTTATTTTGTTCTGAGCATTAAAGCAAGCAAAGCAGCGGCCGATTGATTAGTGCACACAATCCTTAAGGGCATGCTAGTGTACCTACATCTAGTCTGTTTCAAGTCAACTTAAGTGTTTCCTACTGTTTTAAACCATTCATTCAATTGGCTTAGAAAGACAGTTAGTTTACTCAACATCATTTCCCATAGCTACTGCGTAGCTAATGTGCTGCTTTTTCAATCATTTTATGGTTAAATATTTATTTTAATCTGTTGGCCGCAGAATATACTTCGATTTTTTGCGTTGCTTAGAGAAAGTGTGATTTTTAGCAGATTTTGCGACTTTAGGTAGATTTTTCCTAGTCCCATCCTTTTACATCCTTAATAATCCACAATTCCAAGTATATTCATCTTTTTTGTTCCATCGGAGCATTTTTCTTTGCTAGTACCCCGCTTTTAATTAGTATGATTTGAGTACATCAGTCAGTAAACACATACAGTAACATGCCATTATAATGACAGCAGTCCGAGAACACGGAAAGCAATACTGTTCTTAACATCAGCATTATCCTTCTCAAACAAGACAACCTTACATTATTTTAACAGATCAAACTTTTTCAGCATTAACTTTACGCAAATTTCAAGTGTAAGGAACACTAACGCTCAGATTTGGAAGTAAAATAAATTTGTAGTACCTATAAACTACATTTTAACAACAAATGATTAGTGCAAATTTAACACAACTACTAGGTGTAGAGAAAACTAATAGTCAGATTCTCAATTCTGATTTTACGTAGAACATTTTGAAAAAAATTAAGCTTCCGCAAGGCTCTAGAACAAGAGTTGAGTTAATAGGCAGTGTAAACTTTACACAACCACAGAGATTAAAGAAAATTTCAGTCGGATTCGTTATTCTGATATTACGATCAACATTTATGAAAAAATTAAGTCTCCACAATGGCCCAAGGACAAATAAATATCAGATGTGTTAACGTAGACTCAAGCTACGTTCACTTCGCTTACTTAACCCGAATCTCAAGCTTATGCGCTCACACGGGGGTTCTCGCCCTTTTTAGGAGGTCGATCACCAGCCGGCGATTCGGGGGTAAGCGGTCCGGCCTATTCAAGGTAGCCCGTCCTCTACGCACGCACCTAGTGAAACTTACTTACTTAACCCCTTTGAGATTAAGTACCTAATTAAAGTAAGTTCCCCGGAAACCTAATTGAGGGCTCAAAAAGATTATTATTTAACTTGTTTTGGACCGAATTCCGGTGCTTGAAAATATTAAGGGTTCCTAAGTCAGAATTCAACAGCACGGAAATTCAACCGAGCCCAGCATTGTTAATTAAATAATTAATTTTTACAATATTTTTTGGACAGAAAAATTATGAAGCAATTAAAAAGCGACAGCATGGAGGATACATGCTGCCGACCGTCGTGTTACGCTAATCGGGTAAAATCAAACAATGTAATTAAACAAGGGCACAAAGCCCTGCCAAAGGCATACAACAACTGATGCCAATTGGCACAAACACGAATGATAAAAAACAAAGCGTACGGCGAAAAGAAGCGTGCACACTACGCAGGAAAACTAACAGACGAGTTCTGCAGCCAAGCAGATAAAAAGGCACGTATGGAGTCTGCTCACGTACGGCGACGAAAAGAAAAAAAGATACGCTCAGCGCGGAAGCTGGCGGAGAGGCTCTCAGGCTCAAAAACTAATTGTAAAATGTAAAATCTTAAAGTGCCGTCAAAACTGCGCTCGCACGCAGTTTTAACTGATGCGGAAAAAGAGGCGTAACAACACGAACCAAGAGATGAAAAGGATCTATGAATACGACAATAGGCCTATGGGCAAAAGCTTACGGTAAAGGCAGTGGCGGATCTAGGATTTTCCCTAAGGGGGGTACCCTAAGAGGGGCGGAACCCTGACTTGGGCGGAAAAATTAGCCGTTTTAACCCGAAAATCGCTAAAAATCGCTTAAAAATGCTTAATTTTGCGCACTTTTTTTGGGTCAATGGGGGAGGCAGCCGCCCCTAAATACGCCCCTGGGTAAAGGTATGTACAAACGAGACAGGCACAAATATGAGACACACACATATGATCTCTTAACACACATTAGATATGATAACACACATACCAATTCGTACTCAAGTCGCATTAAACCCGAGTACCCATTTTCCTATCCCGGATTTTGATTGAAAATATGTGTGGGAATGGAATGAAAAATATGATAATTTTTACGGGGAAGGTGGTCCCGGGCGACTCACTTAAGCGTTGCGCTTAACGGTCGTGTACGTGCGTATGGAAATTGAGCACAAGAATGTACATCTGGGGCAATCAATCGTTTTTTTTCATCTGTTTCAAAAAACCCAAAGCGATTTTTTTCCAAAAATTTTTTTCAGTGTAAAGTTTACAAACACAAGTTTGGCACATACAACGTACTACAATCAAAGGGCTACAAACTGGCCCAAACCGAATTTATTCACACTCCACTTTCTCTGTTCAGAAGTCGGGAGATGTCGAATAGGATAAAAATAAAGTACTTTCTAAGGGGTGGCGAACAAAAATATGAAGTGAAGAAGTCGGGAGAGGTCGAATAGGATAAAAATAAAGTACTTCTTAAGGGGTGGCGAACACAAATATGGACAAACACGTATTTTTCACTGTCTACCACATTGTAAACTTTAAAAATCTGAACCGAACGCCCCATTGAGTGTAAATAAATTCGGTTTGGGCCAGTTTGTAGCCCTTTGATTGTAGTACGTTTGTATGTGCCAAACTTATGTTCCGCTAAATATTTGATATGATTTACCAATCAAATACGAAAAAACCTGTTTTTTTCGCCAATTTTACACCTCAGATTTCGAACTTTACACCCCATAAACAACTCAATATTACGTTTTTTTGAACGCGTTTTGCTTCGATGTGTAGCCCTTAAAAGTTACTTTATATTTATCTATTTAAATTATCTTAACTCATAACCGAAAAAGTTGGCAGAGAAATCTTGGACAAAATCTGTTTTTTTACTTATCCACTAGAGTGTAAAGTTTAAACCCCTGGTACTGTGTATTAATTGTAGAAAAGTTTGAAGGTCAGATTCGTTATTCTGACCTCACAAAGAACATTTTTTTAAAAATTATAATCCACGACGCTCTGGGCGGAAAAAATTTTTTCAGTGTAAAGTTTACACCTGCACTAATAACGCAATATTGATTGTAAAGAAACAAAATAAATTTTGACGTGTAGCGCTTAAGACGAGGCAGATATTAAAGGTAGTTACCACGTTCTTTCTACTAAGTGGAGAATATTTCAGGGAAAAAATATTTTTTGTCTCAGACTCTTTACAATAAATCGCCTCTAAATTCGAAAATATTACTTTTTAAGAAAAAATAAACAAAGTTTCTCCTAGATTTTATAACCGTCAACCTTTTGAAACCAATCAGACTGCATAGAATGTAAAACTGAGTTAGATATGCTCTTGCACATGAAAACAGTAAAAAACCGTCTAATTTACACTCCTGTGCAACAACCAATGAGTGTAAAGAAATTTTAAGACCAGATTCGTAACCCACTAATTAGGGAAAACATTTTTAAAAAAATTCATCATCCACGACGCTATGGGCGGAAAAAATGTTTTCAGTGTAAAGTTTACACTTGCACTAATAACGCAATATTGATTGTAAAAAAAACAAAATAAATTTTGACGTGTAGCGCTTAAGACGAGGCACATTTTAAGGGTAGTTACCACGTTTTGTCTACCAAGTGGAGAATATGGCAGGGAAAAGTTTTTTTGTCTTAGACTCTTTACAATAAACCGCCTCTAAATTCGAGAATATTACTTTTGAAAAAAAAATTAAAAAAAGTCACCCCTAGATTTTTTAACCGTCTACATTTTGAAACCAATCAGACTGCATAGAATGTAAAACTGAGTTAGATATGCTTGGCCACATGAAAACTGTAAAAAACCGTCCAATTTACACTCCTGTGCAACAACCAATGAGTGTAAAGAAATTTTAAGACCAGATTCGTAACCTACTAATTAGGGAAAACATTTTTAAAAAAATTGACCCTCCGCAAATTATTTGAATTTTTGGTGTAAACTTTACACACTCACGACGCGCTCGGTATTGAGTGTAAACAAGAAAAAAATGGGGGCACTAAGTTTTTTTATTATCTACCTTTTAAAAAAAACCGCACCTCTCAGATGTGTGCCGTTATAGCTGTGAGGGGGGACACAAATTTCGCACTCGCTGTGAAAAACATATAAGAAAAAAGGATGGCCAAGTATATTATAGGTAGCGCTATCGCGCTACCTATGATATAGTGTCATTTTTATGCTCCTTTTAAATATGTATGTTATTTTCTGTGAAAATTATCTTGGAAGAGGTATAACTAAAAAACTTACAATGCATAAGAATAGGCACCTGGTGGATATCTATGCAAAACAAAGAAAAACTAGATTTCTGTCGCGCTAAACACAACCAGGGGTTGCATTTGAAAAGCTTGAAAGGAATAAACCATTACATTTTTATTAGAACCTTTATTTGCCATTTTGAGTTTTTGTGATATCACTGTCAATAGGCCAAAAAATGTTTATGTTTTACTACTCTATAATTTTTCATCAAGCTAATCCACTAAAAAGGATGTAACTGAAGCCGAATTGAGGCTAGACAAAGTTTTAGACAGATGGATAAGAAAGAACTGAAAAAATGCCAATAAAGTGATTCATTATGCTTCCGGCATAGGACACGGTAAACGGAGGGTTAGGGATATAAAAGGAGGGGACTAGGGGAAAGTTTCTGTGAAACATGTAGGAATCTAATAAAAATTAGACTTCATCGAAGTAAGTACACATACATCTATAGTCTGTTTCATTTATTCAAGAGCTTTTCAGTCAATTTTTTAAGGGCTACAGTAAGCGAAACAAGACGATTTAATGTAATTGGGCAAATCAGCTCAGTGAGGGCGAGTGGCTGGAATTCTTCCATTTTAAATGCACTAATCCGTCCTTATAAATTTAATTTAGGCATTTAATCAGCACTGGGACATACTACAGTAAGTGCGCTAAATAAAAAGCTGTCGGCTGGAATCGAACCCGGGTTGCTTCGACGACAAGCGGACGTTCTACCACTGAGCTATGCGGAAGTTCGTGGCGTTTCTTAGCATCTTAGTCAATTGTGTTTAAAGTGTCAATTTAGGATAAGCTGAATGCGATCTGTAAAGTTGATTCATCTGTTGGAAGACGAGAATTAATTATGCCGCAAAAAATGTAATT